>JAJEJO010000441.1:316770-491389 GCA_020662805.1 Glaucomys volans | reverse complement strand
GAGGAGGAGGAGGAGGAGGAGGAGGAGGAGGAGGAGGAGGAGGAGGAAGATGATGAGGAGGGCTACTAAATCCACATGGGGTCTTCTCCATTCCCCATATTTCCCAAGCTGCCTTTGCTCAGAGAGGCATTCTTGAGGCTTCATCATTCATGTGTGAGAATCTACAAATCCAGTGGACTGGCAGGTATCACCTAACCCAGGGAGCCCATCTGCTGTGAGGGAACTGCAGCTTTCGGGCAGAGGATGGTCTGGGAACATGCTGTGTGGTGAGGAGGCACGGGGTGCTCCAGGTGGATGCTGCTGGTGGGATCTGGCTAGGCAGGGGGCAGCAGAGCGTCCCAGGCACACGTGAAACTGGCAAGAGAAGTTTCAAGGGTTTGAAAGAAAGAGATGATCTTCAGCTAATTTATCGTCTTGGCCAATGTTTAGATCTATCAAACCCAAAGAGCATAAGAGGCATCTTTTTTTCCTTTCCCATTCTAATCCTAACATCCACTGGAGCAGAAATGAGGGCTCTGGAAGGAACCCCCACTTCTGCTTCCTTGTCAGTCCCAGGGACAAAGCCTGCAGCTCTCTAGCTCCCAGGACGTTAGGAGAATCAAGGCGGGGCACAGGAGTGCTTGCTTTAGAACCTGCACTGCGCCCCTTCCTTTCCTTGTCCCTTGCACCCTGGCTGCAAATTAGAAAGGAGGGAAACTTCCCACTGTTCTCTGCACCTGGAAGCTGCCTCCTCTTCACAGGAAAAACTGTCCCCACACCCCACTGAGCCATTCTCTGTCCCTCTGTTTGTCCACTCCTTTTCCACTGCCCCAGGGTCTGGCAAGGAGCTCGGGCAGTCTGTGGCCTGTGTGCCTTGGCAGCACAGTAATGGAGAGTCAGACACACGTGCTCCCCTTTGGAAAGGTTTCATCCCCGGTAAAACACGCAGACCCATGCGCTGCACTGTCTCTTGGTAAGGGAATGGCAGTGGAAGGTCCTGGTTTGTCAGGTTCTCGCAGTTGGCCTTTCTATTACTCTGGCACCTGCGATTACTTTCCCAAGGAACTAGCACCCACCATCCTTCAGAGTCAGCTCCATCACACCCTTCCTCCTCTCCTGCTCCACTGCGCCTGGCCTCCAGCGCTCCTGAACTGCCTCTGTCCCCTGCCTTTCCTTTTCTTCTTTGCCCCTGAGCCACCTCTGCTCAAATTCACCCCTGAAATTGAATTTACATCTGAAACCTCCAGTGTGACTCAAGTGAGTGTACTGCCTGTCAGCTCCTCCAGCCAGAACCAGCTGATTTCTGGCAGGGTCTCAGGAGCAGTCCTTGAGTAGCACATTGTCCTGAATCGTTCCTATCTAGGTTTATTGAAGACACTTACTTTTGTAGCAAACTTGCTCCTAATTAATTGTTTAAAGTCTCTGTATCCCCAGAGGCGATATGGTAAATCTTTACCTTGCATGGTTGAGAATAAAACAACTAACCAGCAAATCCTATACTCCTACAATGAGGTATAGTTACCATATACAGTATGAATAAGATTTCTAACACCCCCCCACCCACCAAACTGAAATCTATCAATCTATCAAAGTTTATCAGCTACCTCCAAGAAAGGTCATGTATATATATTTGAAAATAATGTCTACACCGGTACTGGGTTTTGATCTTCTAAATGGTTCCTTTGTTTCTTCCTAGGTGAGCATACATGGTTTGGGAGGGGGACTGGTAATTGTTCTGCACTTTGTGTCTCAGCAAACCATCCATCACCAGTCACACTTGCAGTTTCATTTAGATTTGCAGTTTCTATTTGGATGTGGGGTTTTTTTTTGGGGGGGGGGGGGAACATACTGGCATAAGCATTTCACAGGAAATGCAGCATCCCTGGGTGGAACTCACTGATTTTCTTTAGCATTTTGATTATATGGGTCTGAGTTCAGAGGAATCAAAGTGAAAATGAAACTCAGCAGGCACGATGAAATCAGCTGAAACCAGGGAAACGGCTGTGCCCAGCCACAGAAATGGTCTCATCCTCAGAAACTAGGGCTGGAGCCTAATTCAGGAGACATTGAGGTGAGGGCTGTCCCTACCTGATTCCTCAAACAGAGACAGAGACATTTTTAACAGTGGAATTGGTTTTTCTGAACTGTAGCTCCAGAAAGACTACATTAATGGACACAAAGTAAGTTAATCTCTATAAACAACAGGATGAATTGCCCTGGACTTCTTAAATCACATGAATTGAACTCCCCAGCATCCACGCTGTTTGGAAATTGTGTGGGTGAATGGGGCTCATGTGAGACAAGACCCAAGTGGAATATTTTGAAGATATTTTAATTTAATTCGCCAATGATAGAAGAAAGAGAATGAAGTTAGAAGAACAGCGCTGACCTTGTTTTTCTATCCTCTGCTCCACCTCTCCTCCGGGAGCCTGAAAGGGCACTCAGAAATTTGTTGGGTAAATGCTGTTTTCAAAGCCGTGTATTGTTCATTTGTACAAGAGAAACTCTAGTGTTTGCTGGCCCACCTCTCATGGGGCTGAGAGTGTTCAAGGAGACCAGACATGTACAAAAACTGGAGGACAGAGTTGGCGTGGAACAGCTCATCATGACTGAACCCACGTCAGAACACCCTTAAAGGCACTGTGGGCCATGGACAGGTCAAGTTCAAGGTTCAATTCATGTTCTTGGTTGCCTGGGAAAAAGGGTGATCTCACTCCTTACCAACACAGAAGTATTGCATATAATCACAATTTAGTATTGACCATTGTTTTCATGAAGCATCAGGTAAAATGTTGTTTAAAAGGGTCTCGGAAGCAACAGTCCCTATAAACTGAGACCAAGCAATGTCCACAAATGAGGAAGCATTTTGCTTTATTAACAGATCCTAATCATGTTTCCCATAGAAATGCAAGGGAACATGGCCCATTATACTTTTCCTACTTTTTAATTATAAAATCTACCTTAAATACAACTTGTGTCATTCCTTCTCTGAACAACTATTATAATTATTTTATATCAGGAAATCTAATAAGTTATAAACTATTTTATGGTTTTCCAATATTCTTTCATGTACATTTCTCAAACTATTTTGTTCTTTGTTTCTTGGGTGGTACCAGGGACTGACCCAGGGCATCATACTTAGGCAAGAGTCCAGTGCAATGAGCTGCATCCCAGCCTTTTTCTATTTTTTTTTTAATTTTTATTTTCAGACAGGGTCTCACTAAGTTGCCTTGTGCCTCAGTCTCCTGAGTCTCTGGGTTCACAGGTGTGCACAGCCACACCCAGCTCAAACATGGTTTAAATTTCTCTTTCTTATTCCCAGAGTACTAGCAGGGTGCTAAACAAATAACAGGCTCACAATAAAATCTTCCTGAGGATTCTTTGTTGTTCAGGAGAAAACAACCTAATACGAACTATAAACTATATATTCTAGCTTTTACTGTTATGTGTTGCTAGAACCTTCTCCTTAGTAATAAAAGTTTGCAAAAGTGGGATTTTTACAAGCATATTAAGCTAATCAATTATTTAATGGAAACCCTTTCTCTCATTTAAACCTAACTTCAGAATGAGAATTGATAAGCCAGAAATATTTTATCTTTATATGCTAATAGGTAATTATAACACAAGAAAATTGATTTTCATTCTACAACACAAGAGCCTGTCTAATTTTAGAAAACATTACGGTTCGTCTCTCAGCATATGTTTAAAAATATATATTGATTATTATTTTATATCAGTGTCTTTTTCTTAAGCAGTTGAAATTAAATTTCTTACTGTGCAGTTCTAAGCCTGACTAGACAAATGAAATAAAATTGTTCAGGAAATGCATGATAAAGAGCTTTTTGACCAGTCTCAATTTTACATGTAGCATTTTCATTTTCTCAATGTAGGAAGAAAAAGATCAGTCCAAACTCCATCTCTCTTTTGTATTGGGAACATTCCACCGCTTTAATTGCTGACAGCCTCGATTTACTAAGTAGTAAACTGTGAAGCATGCCTCATTACATTCCTTAGGACACCTTTTTGAGTGGATGCAATTATTTATTATCGAGTAGGTCTAATTCTCCGTTGATTTACGCAAGTAGTAAAAATATTCCATCTCATGTAATGCTTTGCTAGGAGGAATCCAAACCCAGGCACTAAAATCTTTATGACCTCCCCAGGAGGCTTCGGGATGCAGGTGGTATTCTCATTACCATGGCTGAGAAGGTAGAGAGGCCTGCCTGAAATCTCAGGGCAGGCCAGCTACTCAGAGAGCAGAATCTAGGACTCTCCATGCCTGACTCACAATCACAGAAGCATAGAACTCTCCGGAGAGTTGCCCAAATCACATGTGCAGAAAAGAGAGGGAAAACGATGCCCAGGATGCTCATTGCAGAATTCCCATGGCAACCTGTGGCTGTTTCCCTGTCACTGAACATAAAGCACACCGAAGGGCATCAGACAACATAAAATCCTAATGGTGCTCTTAATTAGGTGGGTCCATCACTCTCGCTCCCTTACCTCCCACTGTCCAAGCCAGCAGCCCCAGTGCCTCCCTGCGGTGCCTAATCCTGAAAGCAAGACATAGCCGCGGAAACAATCTTGGGCTTTCAAGGGATCATCAAGCTTTGATGATGATGAAGTTTGATAGCAATAATGTCAAACTTTATATGGCCATAATCCAAGTTTACAATGATACATTAAACCATAATGCTACTATTTATATCACCATAAACCGGGTTTATGGTGATATAAATAGTCACGCTAATGGCATTAACAGCAGTACTCAGTGGGATCCCAGCTGTTGAGTGCCGCTTTTATGCTATTAGCATTGCTATTTATATTACCATAAACTTAGGTAGTCAAACTTGTTACGTATGAATATACAAGGAAGACGGATAGCCACATTTTGTGCCTGTAATCTAGGCTCCTGTATAGGAGATTTAAGGCCTGTCACCCTCTTCTAGGAATGTGGGCCTGTCTAGTTCTCTGTTGCCTCTGCTTGTGTTGCAAGATGGTCCAGTAGGACCGATGGAAGGGTAAGTCCATTGTGTAGCATCCTTCGAGGAGTCTGGGAACAGTGTTTACACGTGCTAGCAAGGTATCAAAGTATGAGCCACAGCCGCCGGGCAAACTTACTGTCTCCTTGGCAGCGCAGGGGACCCACACTCAGTTTGGCTTCTGAGCCTTGCCGATCGGTATCTCCAACCACCACCTGGCTCACCGGCAGGTGATCTTTGTAGGATAAGAAGCCGGCGTCCTTCCTCCTGAATCACAGGGAAAGAAAGGAAAGGATGAGGAGGCTGGGTTAGAAACACATCTTGTCTGGTCACTGCTTATGTTATCTCATATTTAACGACAATCCAGTCACTGTTCAGAAATTCATTGAGTAAAACCCCAGGCAGAGCTGTCCTCGCCTGCCCGTGGCTGGTCTCAGGGTACACGGCTCAAAAGCAGTGCTGGCACCTTTGTCTTCTAGAAACCACAGCTGACATCCAATTTCCAGAGATTCACAATGAATACACTGCATACTATTTTAGGTGAAGAGTAGACCAGAGCATGTGCCAAACACAGAGCGCACAGGCAGAGCTTCCTGTTGTCACTGAATCGAAGATTCAATTAAGTCACCTAAATAATATATGAAATAGAACCTGTTTAAAAAAACCTTTGTGTTCTTAATTGCTTTGAAGCAGTTCCTTTGGGAGTTTTTTGCCTGCTGTGCATCAACTCCATAAAGGGCATCTTGGGTTTCTTGGTCACCTCTTGTTTGCTTTAACAACTGAAAGAGTTAGTGTGAAGGTTCTGGTGATGAGCAGGAGCTAAGGAAGTATCCCTTCCCATCTAGAATGAAGAGTGCATCTGAGATTCCAGCCCACCTGCTTTTCATTCTGGGCTCATGTTTACCCTGGACTTACCTGTATCCAGTCCTCCCAACTCTACCCACTACATAAACTGAGAGGACGGTGCTAGTTGTGAAGTTCTGCTTCCAGGATGGTGCCCACAGGCCCAGGAGATGGACCTGGTGGACGGAGGTGAGTTACGGGCAGCAGTGTATTTTCCGTCTTGTGCAGCATAGATTCCACCTGACTGGGGCCCATCTGCTTTCCTGCTGCTGTGGCTGAGGGATCCCCTCTCATCTGGGGCTCGTCCCGTGAAAGGCACAAAACAGTTGGAAATCATACTGCAAAGTTGCCCTTTTATATGATACTTTGCATTGTCAATGTGAATGTAAATAACTTTGAACTCTGATTTTGAATAATGAAAGAACGAGGGACATGACTCAGTCATCAGATTTTCCATTCACACCTCTTGGATGTAGTGTGGCAATTGGGAGCAGCCAACCTGGAAGCCTGCTCTGAAGACACTCCGCGTGAGGGGTGACTGCTGGTCCTCTGACCCAGAGTCAGTGAACACAGGCCTCACAAACCCAGGAGGGAGATGCTAGAACCTTGTCAATGGCCTTTGACAAAATATATCGTATACTGCCTTAGTTATGTCATTGTTTTCAAGTTTCCAAAGTAAAGTTTTTCTAAAAAATTCTTTATCCAATTCGAACTAACATCATATAGAAAAGTCCTGAGCTTCTCATTGACACTGTGGCCACCGATGACCGTGTTGTGATACATGAATGGAATTTTTTGCAGACTCACCTTCTTTTATTAGAAGTTGTATGAATTAAAATCATGTCAAAGAGGGAGCAAAGGCTGTGATATTAATCTTGATGTCTAGTGTTCCTTTAAAGGAATGAGGAATGAAGTCCCCCTTCAACCACACACTGAAATATGACAGCCTACTGGAAATGGTGCGTTGCATTCCCATGGGACGTTGGGTGGTGATCCTCTAGGAGATGTTTATCACTTGGAACTGCAGGACTCTAAATCCGGGCTCTGCAAAGTGAGTCCCAAGTAAGAAACCAAATTCCTCATTCCCTGCTTTCTTTCATATGTCCAAGAAGCTAATACTGATTTTTATGTTTTTAAATGATTATAAAAAAAGAAACAAAAGAAGAATAATATTTGGTGACATGAAAATGATAGAAAATTCATTCAGGATCCATAACAGAGTTTTATTGAAAGACAGCCATTTTTTAAAAATAATATTGTCCATGGCTGCACGTTACAACATGAGACTTGAAGTTGTGACGAGACCCCACGGCCTCAAGGGCTCACAATGTTTATTATGTGTGGTCCTTCAAGGGAAAAAAATTGCCAATTCCTGCTCTAAATCATCTTTATGCGTTATTCCTCTTGAAATTTATTGAGCAAATATCCCACTGAAAATCACGGGCAGCAACGATGGCCTACTCCAGTCTCCAGAGTGTGATACATGAGGGACAGGGGTGAAACAAGGGGGGGATAAATGCACTGAGAATAAATGAGAGAAACATCTCAACCTCAATTTATGTATCAGAACTACATTTAACTGATAATTGACTTTTGATTGAATTTGCTCTGTCATGCATCAGTTTGGCCCAGCAGATATGCATCCTGTTTGGAAGAGTGGGCGCTGCAGCTATAGGCACTCACTGATCCGCTACTCCCACGGTAGCGTGGGGCATTTTATAAAAAAAAGATATCCAAGTGGAGGATCTCCATGACATTCTGTAATGAAAAGCACAAAGGTCACAACAATCAGACCAGTACAGTTGAACACATTTTTAGATACACCTACACATGTATGTCACACGTGGTACATGTATGAACTGGTGGAGCCAGGACTCAAATACCAGTGGGGAACACCTCAAGCACCCCAGAAGCCTCTCTCCTCTCTCCTCCCAATAGTCAAGACATGGGTAACTGATGGAGGTAACTACTATCTTATTCAAAACATTGAAAAATATTCAAATATTAAAAAATATTTTGAATAAGAGATTATGTTGTAGTAATAAAAATTTGAACAATGAACAATGAAAATGAGCATGTTCCTATTGTCACTGTTTGTCTCCAGCATTTGCCTATTGTGAATGATGCTGCTAAGAACTTCCTTATAAATGTGTTACTTATTATTAGCGTTCACTTCTGTTAGGCACTTACCCCAAAGTAGAAATGCTGGTCAAAAAGTATGTTTAGCTTTAGTGGATAATTTTGAGCACCCTTCCCCAGAGTTTGTACCAATTAGCAATTCCTCCTACAGCATTTGACGAGTCAGGGTGCACTAGATCCATGCCAGATCTTGTTGGCACTGTGGATCTTTTTGTGATGAGTGAGAAAGTAACTACCTTATAAGGAAACTTGGCTAAGGTAAGGGTATTTTAAAAAGGAATGTCTGGAAATAAAAAAGGAATGTTTGGAAATAGGAAGTCATATATCTATACATTTTCATAATTTGAAATTTAAAAAAAAATTTCATAATAATTCTATAAATGAGTTTGGACTTAATTTTTTAATATAAAAACTAACCATTACTCAATTATTTTGCAACAAAAAGTGATGAGCATCAGGGATGATAGAAATTTATAAGCCACATTTTTGTCAATACAATCAATTTTGTATTATTGGTCAATAATACTGAAAAATTAAAATCATGATTTGTTAATTACACTTAGTAATATCCATTACCCCCGTTTCATTGATGACAGAATGAAAATTACACTATTTATTTTGATCACAGTCACCAGTGCATGAGTGGTAGAGCTTAGATTTAAATCTAAAATGTCTGGATCACACTCCAGGACTTTCTACTATAAAGGGGGGAAAATTCAGAATAAAATAAAAGACCACTGTGTAAATTAGAAGCCATTTTTCTGTTAGTGCTCATTTAGATGAGGTGAGAAGGTGTTTTTCCAAATGCATCTAGTCTGCAACATCAACGTTCCATGGAAGTCCTAAGTTAAATGATGTCTGCGGTGTCTGACTCCCCTCGGCCTGCTCCATCTCCACACTGAGAAAATGAGACCCTCAGACCACCTCATGGCCAAAGCAACCACTGAAGTTTGACCAGGGTGCAGCATAGGTAATAGCCTAGCACTCTGATATTCCTCATCAAACTGGAAAAAAAATTGTCAGATAAGACAACAAGAAAAAATTACCCTGTGAATAATTTTTGGTCAAAGATCAAAGTAGGACTCTCAAAAATTTAAAGTTGCTTGTGTATAGAATTCACACAGCAATGGGCTCACATTGGTTGCAGAGACAAACTTGTGGACAACCATAAAGTAGTTTGGCAAATGTTTCTGACGTGATTCCTAGTATGACCCACTTCAACATGACCTCAGATCTGGGTAGGGTCCCTCCACAATACCCACCTGATGTCCATCTTAGGACCCAGGGTGAGGTTTTTTTTATGGAGGCAAAACTAGACTGTTGAATGTTGTGCTCTTTGGAGATTGAGGTCAATCTAATTTAGGAAGATACTCAGGAAACTAGTTATCATGTTAGCATAATAAGCTAATCACATCTGACAGTAGCCCTGTACATTAGGAACAATCCTCTCACCCATTTCCAATGAGCTCTGAACTCAAGTTCTGGACTGACCCACCAGCTGTTGCTGAAGTGGAACTCCATCCCACAGATTTTGCACCATTAATCCAGCATTGCTATTTTACTTTCCTGAAGAATCCCCTCTTGCTCTTCTGTTTTTCCTCTGTTTCCTGGAAAAATAGGCCTCTAGGCAGCTGGGTCTTACTCTTAGCTCAATGAAAAAAAAAGCATTTGAACAATTTAAAAATAAACATCTGGAGTTTCTCCAATCATCAGCCTGCTTTTCTTCCAGAGGCTGTGAAAGTCACCACACTAGAAGTGTGACTCACGATCCCATTAGAGAGGACCCTTTCATGGTCTTCAGGAGTTCTTGAATACCCTTAAAAATTATAGTCTATGCATTTCCACCACAGCATCACCTCAGCTAGGGACTTCTGGAAAGAATCTAGGGAGTCAGTTTTAGCTAAAAAGTGTCTCACAAAGAAATGTGGAAATATGAAATATGCAAATGAGAAGATGCTTAACATTATTAGTCACTAGGAGAATTCAGGAATGGAACCACCGATTGACCCAGTTATCCCACTCCTCAGTTTATACCCAAAGGACTTAAAATCAACATACAATGGTGACACAGCCACATCAGTGTTTATAGCAGCTCAATTCACAAAAGCTAAAGTATGGAACCAACCTAGATGCCCTTCAACAGATGAATGGATAAAGAAAACGTGCTATATTTTTATATATGATGGAATATTACTGAGCTTCAAAGAACAATGAAATCCTGGCATTTGCTCGTGAATGGATGGAGTTAGAGAATAACATGCTAAGTGAAATAAGCCAAACCCCAAAAAACAAAGGCAAAATGTTTTCTCTGATATGTGGAAGCTAATTCATAATAAGTGGGGGAGGGGGAAGAATAGGGTTACTTTTATTAGGTAGAGGGGAATGAAGCGGGGGAAGGGGTATGGGGGAAGGAATGATAGCAGAGTAAAACGGACATTATTACCTCATGTACATGTATGACTGCATGACCAATGTGATCCTGCGATATGTATGATCAGAAAAATGAGAGATGACACTCCATTTACATATGATCTATCAAAACGTATAAATGCATTCTACTGTCATGTTCAACTAATTAGAACAAGTAGAATAAAAAATACATATTACAGTACTATTAAATAAACGAAAATAGAACTTTATTCACTTGAAAAAACTACACTGAGTCAGGAGCGGTGGTGTATGCCTATAATTCCAGTGGCTCGGGAGGTTGAGGCATGAGGATCAAGAGCTCAAAGTCAGCCTCAGTCAAAGCTGGGCGCTAAGCAACTCAGTGAGACTCTGTTTCTAATAAAATACAAAATAGGGCTGGGGATGTGACTTAGCAGTTGAGTGCCCTTGAGTTCAATCCCTGGTAATACCCCCTGCAAATAAAAAGACAACAACACTACACTGAGATGCCATTTCACACCTACCAGGATATCCACAGTGAAGAAGACAGACAATGACACTGGTTGACTGGGATGTGGAGCTTGATCATACATTGCAGGTGCGGATGTGGAGTGCAACAGTCACTTTTGAAAGTGTTTCGACAGATTCTTATAAAGACAAACATAGATTTACCATGTGACTCAATAATTCCACTCGTATGCATCTACACAGGAAATGAAAGCACTTGTCCACAAGAAGACTTTTAGGTATGATGTGGGGATGGGGAGGTAGAAGGAAATTTCTCTAAAAATTTTAAAATGATTTTAAATAGATGCTTGTAGAAGCTTTATTCTTACTAGCCCCCAAATGCAAACGCCTGAATTTCCATAAGCTAGTGAATGGATAAATCAGATGTGGTATGTCCATATAATGGAATATTACTCAACAATACAAAGTAGTGAGACTTGGATACATGTTATGACATGAATAAAACTCAACACACTAGGGTAGGTGACAGAAACCATCCGCAGAAGACTGCACATTCTATAATTCCACCTAAATCAAATGCCCAGTAAAGGAAAATTTACAGCAGAAGCAAGTAGATTAGAGGTCACCTGTATCTGGGCTGGAAACTGATGAGTGGTAAGGAGGAATCTTACAAGAGGGACCCTCCACAATGTCTGTACAATGTGGCAGGAGTCATGGAAAGTCTCAACTCTGTATTGCGGTGATTTATTGCACAAGTCAATAAAGTCACTTAAAATCTTTGAAACATATACTTAAATTGGATGAATATTATGGTATGTAAATTACATCTCCATAAAGTCTCAAAAAAAAAAAAAAAAAAAAACTACAGATAGTTGCAAATGCCAGGCTAGCAATGGGGAATACAAGTCTTTAATACAGCTCTGTGTTTTGAACCCTTTACCCTGTTTCCAAAGTTTTGTAAGAATAATATGTACCTATTCCATTGGCCTTGCTGCCTAGGTCAGATCTCAGAACACCTCTTTTGGAACACCCTCATTTAGTTGGTTCTCTTCACCCCTGACCTTTATAAATATTCTTTTTAAAAAATATGTTTAACTAATACATAAAAATTTAACGAGTTAAGATTTACAATAGTGTAAAATGCTTAATCCATTTTATCTATGCTCTAGTCTCTTCCATTCCTCATTCAGAATTTGTCATTGACCCCAATGTGTAACATCAAACTAGGTTTAGAACAGGGATGCACCTCATTCAAAGCAAGCATCCTTGGTTTTCCAGAACATGATTAATGGTCAGTTCTGTTCAATGCTCACCGTTTGCACTTGTAATATCCCCCAAATGCAGGCACTTTGAGCATCAAATCTTCATCTCAAGGAGTTCCTAATCTTTCTGGAAATTTTGTGTCCCAACAATGAAGTTCAGTTTGCCTATAAATCTCTGTATCTTTCTTCCTCCCCATAGCCACAGCAAACCTACAGGCAAGATGGGTTGAGAGGTAAAAGCCTACCAGCACTTTCCTGGAAAAGTTATCATTTTACCAATAACATGCACAAAACATTTTGGTTCACTTCTCATTTTTTAAATTAAGGAATCTTTAGATTGTTCTTCATTTTTCCATCTCTTGAAAAGCACATGAATAATCTAGAGTTTTAACATGGTCACAGTGTTTTCCAAGGCTGTTCTCATTTAATCCTCTTCACACTGTAATGGACGTTGGAGATACAAGGAAGCAAGGAGAGTCAGCTGAGTCTGGCAAGTTTGGATTCCTAAATAATCATTCAGGAACACATTTATCACACAAAGTGAGACAGACTCTACCCAGAAATGAGAGGCCTCTTCATGGCATAATAACAACTATCTGATTGCTTAAAAGTTTATATCTAACAAATGAAGGAAACCTATAAACTCAAGTCAAGTTTAGTTCTAGTTTAATATTTTTTGAAGTAAATAAGACTTTTTATTTTATTTTCCCCCAACTTAATCTTTCTGTATTTTCTCTGCTCTGGGAATGTAAACTACCACCTTTCTCTTAAAAGGAAATGTTCCATTTTTATTCTGTTCTGGTCCTATTAAGACTTCTCCCAGAAAATATTGTGACAAAACATTTTGTCCCATGCCTCTTCGTAGAAGCAATGCCTCGACGAGCCGGTTCAGCACAGCTAGGGCAGACTGTGGCTTTGGCCTAGACTCCCGTCCTTGGCTCCAGCAGTTCAGGCTGAACCAAAATGGAGTCACCTGTGCTATGTGCCATGTGACAAAACTCAACCTTGGCATAGGCCACTCTCCCGACTCAGGAGATTCAGAGAAGCCAATCTCAAGTGGCCCTTGACCAGAGCCAGCATGCTCAAGAAGTCTGCTTTTCTACCTATAAAGTCAGCTTGCTCTGTTCAGTTCATCAGCATGCCCATTCTGTTCCAAAACTGATACAATTCTAGAACTGATAATAAAAACTAGTTAGACCTGAAGCAGACCAGAGATCCCCACCCAGAAGACCCTTACCATAATTAAGCAGAAGCATCCATCATATTTGTAACATGTAAGTTTCTCTTCTTATCAGAAAGCTTTTTACTCAGGATATCAGCAAAAACTTCTGCAGAGGGCATCGTGGTTATTTGTGTAGCTTCCTCTTTTTTATATTTACAATGTTTGCAGGAAAAAAAACTTGTAAAACCTCTGTCTAAGTCTAAAAAAATGGAACAAAAAGCACTTGTCATGTAAACCTTCAAACCCCTCCTCCCACTGGGCATAAAGTTGAAAGAATTTCCAGACTCGAGGTCCAGAGTATTTTAGGTAATAGCTCCTCTGGACCCTGCAGCCAACATTCTGTCTCCTGGGTGTCCAGCCTCCTCTGTCCTACATCAGACCTTTCAATTAAATTGATTTTAAGACCGTCTTTGGACAAGACAAAGGGCCACTCCATAAATGAGATCTCTGTGAATGGTGGAGGCTGGAGTGGGGAGAGAAAGCAATGCTCCTTGGAATGAATGATGGTGGTACTGCATTTTCTGAAAAGGGAAACTTGAAGTGGGTTTGCTCCTCTCCTATGTACAAAAATCACTTCTCTGTATTCTAGGGCTGTGTTCGTAGAACACACGAGGCGGTCACAGCACAGCTCAAGCGTAAGGGGGTGAAATAAACAACAAAGCTGTCTGAAACACAATGAAGAACTTTCCAGATACTTCCAATGGTGTCCTCAGTCACCATCAACTATTGAGCCTTCCTTAAGGGCTACAAGATAGTGTTCCCTACAAAGCAATTAGAGTAATTAGGAAAACAACCATGACGATTAGATCTTTAGAATCCATGCCTATGTCCCCTATGAAATGAGAGTAATTACAGATCCAATTACTCCTTTTCAGTGGGAAGAGCTCAGGCATCTTACAAATGCTAGACAGTTCTCTGTTCTGTTTAGACTCTCTTAGAAAGCCCTTGCAATCATTTGGAGATTTCTTTTTTGATTTGCCTTTCTAGAATGCAAGTTCCCTGAGGGCAGATGCATTGTTTCATGAAACTTTATAAAATAAACACAAGTAAGCACTTACAAGTGGCTGGCCCTGTGTTCTTCGTGATTAAGTAAATACATGAGTCAACACAAACTTTAACGAGGCACAATTCTAGAATAGCTATATTAGTGTGGGCTTCCTATCAGAGAAGAGAGATGGAAAGTAGCCTGTCTTATAGTAGTTTCTTGAAAGCTCTTGAAACATTTTGATCATTCTTTCTCTGTAATTGAGGTTTTATTTTTTTCTTTAGGAAGGAATATTTAATTAGGAGTCTCATAAATCATTCATGTAGCAAAACAGAACATAAGACTTTAATGAGTCAAGATTCTGAGTCGATATAAAGGTAAATTGGCTAAGTTATCTGGGCAATTGTTTTTTTACATAGATGTGATATGATTTGGTTTTTGATTCTGCTTTTATACATATATATATATTTAACTCTAGAGCAGGAAGTTGTGATGAACAAATTTGACATATTTATATTTACATGGCATAAAGCATCTTAGATGTCAGGTCTATTTGTCAGGGAGTGGGGTCACTGGTGGTGTGGGCCCTTTGAAGAGAGGACTTTGGGTCCTACACAGTCTCCCAGAAGCTATCAGAGCAGTTCCCAGCACCTGCTTTGGGAGATGATCTAGTTATCAGCCTCATGTTCCAGAGGTAACAGACTAGGAACAAACAAGCCCTGGTTTTAGGTGCTCAATTGGTTAGCATCTAAGCTAGGAAAAACAGACCAAATCTCCAATGCTCTAAAGTTTAAGAAGATTAAATGTATTTAGACTTCTCAAGTTCTGCTCAAATAATTATAAATGTTTCCTTTAAATATAAAAATCTGTTATTTTTATTACACAGGAAAATTGTCTCTCTGGACTGAAAACATTTTACTTTGTCCACCTGCATTCATATTTTCCCCACGCAAGAGCTCCCTGTTTTTGTGACTCACGGCTCACAGAGGCTTGCGTACAACGAGGGGTCCCTTGATGGGCAACTTCCTGCCTATTTCTACGTATTTTCATTTCTGGCAATTAACCACTAACTCCTGGCATCTCAGAAGTAGTCAATGGAAAATATTTTCAGCTCAGTCCATTTTTAAAGGTTAGGGTGAATAGCTGGGGTCTTCTCAGTGTTTTTGGAGCTTTGCTTCTAACTGAAACACAAAGGCAGGGATTGGAATGACGCATACCCCTGTCTCTTTCTGGCTCTTCCTGGCTTTGCATGGTGCCCCTCCCTCCTTGCTCCTGGCTGGACAGCCCCTGGGTGGGATTCTTCAAAGGTTGCTCCTGGCTGGCTTCACTTCACGTGTTCTACACCTTGCCCACACACATGCCCACACATCCTTCTGCACAGAATTCTGAAGTGAGGCCACGGCCCACACCTTCATGCACCTTCACTGGACACCAGACAGGGGTCTTCCAGGTTGTCGGGATTCAGTTGCACCTTGTGTCTTCTGACTCCAGGGTGGAGCCCTCGGATTCACTCTCTCAAAGACCCCCTCCTCACTCTTGTGCTGGTGCTGGTGTTTGGGGTGGAGAGCGCGTGCTGACAGCTCTGCCCATCCATCCCCCGCTGGTCTTCTAGACTTCTCTAGGAATGGTGGGGCTCCTGTCATCTGAGGGTGGTCCCTGGGTAACGCTGGCAGGGCTGGCACTCAGAGTTGACTGTGGATTTATTCCATGGGAATCGAGAACGTAGAGACAATCCCTAGAGGGTCCCTTAACCCTTGTTTTGAAGTTGGAATGAGAAATGAAAGAATCAATAGGGTGGAAACTAAAGGTTTTTGTTCACATTCTGGAAAAACCCAATTTATGACTTTTTCCCTGGATATAGAAGGAATTCGAAACCTAGATAATTTTTATAATATCAAATTTTTACCTAATTTAATCTGTGTAAAGTATTCCTTTACCATATCCAGAAACCTCTTTAATCATGAATGACAATGATCAACTTTCTGATTTCCTTGCCCTCTCGAAAGAACATCAGACCTGACACATTCGGCCTCAGAATAAGGGCAATGGGCCTTGAGCTCTTATTTCATGGACTGACCATACTAAAAGGTGTTATTTTTCAATGATACATGTATTCTTCTTTCAACCAAGAAGTATTGCTTTTTCTTCCTGTGGCCATTTCTAAAGCCCTCTCCACACATCAATATAAACGATTCTCATATTGATCGCTTCATCTTTTCTCTACAAACATCACATCATCTTTAACAAACTTAGTCATTCCTACTTCTTCTCAGCGGGTCACTGTGCTCCACCAGTGAACACAAAACTCTTGTTTGAAGGGGAACTTGTTACCTGTTTCTGAACTCAGTAAGGACTTTAAGGTGATTAATATTTTGCTTGATCATTTTTTTTTTCAGGATTGGGGGTGGAACCCAGGGCCTCATGCATGCTAGGCAAGTGCTCTACCACTGAGCTACTACATCTCAACACCCCAACCCCCTTTTTTTTTGAGGAAGGGTTTTGCTAAGTTGCTGAGGCTTGTATTGAACTTGAAGTTCTAGTGCCTCAGCCTCTTGGGTAGCTGGGATTACAGGTGTACACCACTGTCCTTAATTAAAACTTATTTTCATGTTATCAGTATTTCAAAAATGCTGAGGGATGTAAATATCTGTAAAGGATACACCACCTTGGGTACAATAATGATAAACACTTAGGATGAGATGGTACCTTAGGATGAGATGGTACAAATAAAAATAAAATTTGAAAACATCTCTCAATCAGTGTACTAATATGAGTGATTGGCAGCCAAAGAAAGAGCCTTAAGATTGCCATTCTTCCCAGACATGGAGGAGAAAGGAGGAACTGAGGAAATTGAAAATAAATGAGCTAAAATTTGGGAGGGAACCAAAGAATTATGAGTGATATAAACCAAGGGAATACCTGGGAGACAAACAGGTAAAATGTTTCTAATATTGCAAGATGTCTGGTATCAAAAAATTAGAGTGTATGTCAGATATATCAACATGGAGACCACTGGTGGACATACTGTAAAGAATTTTGGTGCAATAATTTTATATGGAAATTGAGAAAGTAGAGACAAGCCCTAAACTCTTATTTTGAAGTTGGAATGAGAAATGGAAGAAGCAATATTGTAGAAACTAAAGGGGTTCTACTTTAAGAGAGTTTTGTAGATAGACTGGAAACTGAATCAGCTAATTATGCTTTATCACATTGCCAACATTATTTTCCTAGCATGAGAGCAAAAAGCCATGAAAACTCCTGTCTATGTGCCTAGGTAGTGTGTAACTTTGTCCAGAGAGCAACTTAAAGTGGTACCTAATTAAGAACATTCTGACCTTGGTTTGGGGAACTCGTGAGACTTCAGCATCATCTTGTTTCCGAGGTGGAGAACAAAGAGCACCTGAGACCCTTTCTTTAAACCATGAATGATGAAGCGCGAGGCTTCTATGAAATATGGTGGCCAACATATTGTGGGGAATGAGTCTTGGGCCTGCACCCTTGGAGGAAACAACAGAAGCTAAAAGAACTAACCAGATCAGGTCACAGTGAGGTTCTCAGCTTGTGCTTAACCACAGCCAGTTGGATATTTGATCTTTGTTGGGTTTGGAGAAAAAACAGAGATTTGGTAACTCACTCAGGGACACTCTCAAACTTCCGTTAATTAGATTTTAATAAACAAGGTCTTCTCTTGCCAAGTTCCATGGTAATTTCAAGAGTGAGAGTGAGCCGATTATGATGCAGTCCAACTTATACAAATTAAAGGACATATAAATCCTCTCCTCAGAAGAGAGGTCATCAAAATCCATCACTCTTAATTAGTTGAGGGTTTAGCAATTGTATCAAAGACAGGAGTGAGAGGCCTGACGGGTAGGGCTATGCAGACCTTGAAACACGCACGGCTGAATTTAGCAACAGTTTTAGGGAGTGCATAAAGCATGTGAGCGTGCTTGTGCGGATTCATTTTCTTCCTGAGGACCAGAAGTGGATATTGCCACAGCTTCTTATGGGGAAAGGGAAGTGACACAAGGAGCCTGTGGAAGATTTACTCATCTCATTTCCTTGAGTTGCATGAAGTTCTGACGATGATTCTGACCTGACTCTGAGACTGTTGGCTCAGGCTGCTCTGGCTGTCACAGCAAACCCCTGCACCCTAACAGTGTGGCTCTAACATTCTTTTCCTCACAGGTCTCAAGGTAGAAGTCCAGGTGCCAGTGGGGCTCTTTCTGGTGAGGCCTCTTTTCCTGGCTGCAGAAGGCTGTCTGTCCTCTCACTCTGTCCCCAGGAGGCCTTCCCTTCTGAGGAGAGAGCGAGGCGGGCAGGGGCACTCGCACCAGCTCTCTGGTGTCTCCTCCTCTTCTTGTAAGGGCATCAATCCTATTGGATCAGGATGGCACTCTTTTGACCTTGTTTAACCTCAATGACCTTCTTGGAAGTCCTGTTTCCTCCTATAGTCACATTAGGGTTAGGCCTCTCATAGATAAATTTTATGGGGGGACCATAATTCATTTCATAGAGTTGTTTATATATATTTTTTTATTATGGGTTTTAGGAAATATTAATTCTGAAAAGTGAGAATAAATTTTCTGAGGGAAAAAGATATTTGGCCTCCTAAGTGCAGGAAATACTATCTATATTTTATATTTCACTCTTGGAGATCCCAAGTGCCCAGTTGTGTTATAAAGACTATGAGATTCCCTGCACTGAATAAAACATATGTAGCTTTATCTCACCCAACCTGCTGGAAAAAGAACTTTCTTTCCAAAACAGATATTAATTGACATTATGCCAATTTGCAAAGCATGGATTTGGGCGTTTTATTCTGCGGCTTCTCAAACATGGCTGTAATGGGAGATCATCTCCAGAGCTTTAGAACGCAACAAATGGGATTAAGGCACAGAAAAGCAGGAACATGGGCAAGTCCTTAATACCTCAGCTACGGATTCCACGTCTGCCACCATGTGCCTCTTCCCACCAACCGGTGTTTGTGTCTTAATCAGTGAGGATCTGATACGTGGGCTTCTGTAATACAACCAAGTCAATTAATTTTCCTTCTTTGGGGGGAAAAAACCAAAAGCTACTCAGCCCAGATGTCCATCGACAGAGGAACAATACACTGTGATATATTCACATAATGAGTAATACACAGAAATGAAATAAAATGCTTTTGTGTGAATCTCTGAAAGGTAATACTGAGGGAAAAAGTCAGATACAAATAGTTATCATCAATGATTCTATTTGTATGGTGGGCAAAAAATAACTAAGGTAATAGAAGTCAGAATAAGAGTTATCGTTGGAAGGATTGAATGGGAGAGGGTGAAAAGGAGCTAGGAGCTGATCGTGCTATATAGCTTGGTGTGGGTGGTGGCTGCGTGGGTATGCTACTGTGCCAACATGACAGGGGCACACATTTAGTATTTATATCTACAAAAGATAGAACTTCAGAAGAGAAAATCATTGGTGGCTTATCATTACTGTCTAAGACAAAGTGTAAATTCCCAATCTGGGTCCCTTCTAACAGGAACCCAAGTTACCACCTCAACATTCCACGTGTCTGGGGCTTCCAGGGATGCCAATGTGACACTGCTCCTCACCTCTTGCCACAGACGCCATTTATTATTGGCCAACACTGTTCTCCTTCACACTTATTCATATGAGATTCCTTCTTAGGGATGTCCTTCCTTGGTTCCCTGCCTCATGACACCCCACTCCTCCTTACAGCCTTGTCCTGTTGTCATGACTTCTGTGCGTCCTTCCCTAACCCCTCCAAGATGAAGTGATTGCTTCCTCCTCTGGGCTCCCATAGCAGTTTACTTATATGGAAAATGAAGTTATGGTTGACACGTATGGCTGGTTTCCCAAGACATTCCTGATTCCCAGTATTTATCTCTTGGTCTTCATGGTATGTTCTTACTGTGTATCTTTGTTTGGATTGGTCCTGTGAGCAATAAAAATATGACTCTAATGATACACCAGAGATAGATTTTATAATTCTCTGTCCTCCTTACTGCAATGTGACTTCCTTGAGTAAAGATAATGTCATTTTGTATTATTTACATTATCTCTGTATTTATGTAAATGTCCCCTTTCTAAAAGCACACTTTGCATTGTGAATTAACCATGGTGTATTTTACTATATCACACTTTTGTTGACACAAATAAGTGATTGGAAGGAAAAATTTTGATAACATCGTTTACAATATTCATATTTGTCCTGAGCAGGATAGTATTTTGTTTAAGTGAAATGTCTCTGACATCTGAGACTGTGTTCAGTTTCTACATATACTTTTTCAATTGGAGTGTTCCCTGACTTAATTCCCAATTTCTTTAATTAAAAGAAGTTTTGGTGAAATTTAAGTAATTTAATTGACTATAAATTTCTTAGTACTGTGCTGAGCACATAGTAAACATTCAATAAACAGTAGGTTAAGCATATGAAAATTTCAATATTCATTTATGAGTCTGACATATAAAAATGGCATACACACAGTTCAATCTAATGCTTTAAGCTATTATTAAAAGTATCATCATCACTTCTTTTTACAGAGCTGCCCAACAAACAGCTTATAATCATTTCCATTAATAACTGAAAAACTGAGCACCCATTCAGCATTTCTATAAAGAAGGTGTTGTGCTCATACTTTCTTTCCAGTGATGAAGGATAATCTCTCTATATAACAGCAAATAGTTCATGATAGATGGGGTCAATGGACCAAGTCTCCTACCCTTCCTCTGAGCTTGGGTACTTGCTGAACAGCTTCATCAGCTTCAGGACTAATTCCCAGAGTGCATAAGATAACATTCTAATGAATAAGTCTACACCTTCTAACTGGATCCAAATAGGAATTTCTTTAAATGTTGTATCTACAAGCTGACTTGAAAAAATACTCAAGAACTTCTTAATTTTCAGACAGAATGCTTCCTTCTTCATTCAACAAATACTTACTGTGTGCCCACCAAGTTCCAAGGTGCTGCCATTGCCATTGGTGTGGTGGGGAATGCAAAAGTCAACGATTCCCAATTTCAAGGAGCATACAGTGTACTAGGTTCTTCATGTCTTGCTATTTTTTTCCACAACTGAACAATTAATATAGTATTACCTCACCATGGTGCATGAGGGATCTACTCTGCTTCTATTTCTTTTAAGATTTTTCCATTGCCTTCCTCTGTTCCTTTTTTCTTTCTTACTATTGCAATTTTGCAGCTCTTAAAGAAGAAAGCTTACCCCTTTTGAATAATTTAATCTCTTACTTTCATTCCTTTAATAAAGTTCATATTCATTTAAATAGTTATAAGCATTCTTAAGAGAATCATGCATTTTAATTATAATTAGGTAATGAATATTCGATTACTGAGATTCTGAAATAAAAATTATAATGCCAGTGATGATAATGCACAATACCTAGAACCTTTATTACGGCATTACTGATGAGAATCATCTACTGGGAATAGCTAATTTGTTCAAGCTGGTTAGAGCAAGTGCACGTGGAAGTAAATGTTTTAATATTACCCAATAAAAATGTTCTCTTTTATTTAGTGTCTTTTATTGGGAGACTGTCGAACACATTATTAATAATTCCATTATTGGACAAAATGCCCTTCTGAGAAGGTGGACTATGGTCTTAGTATCTGGACCCCAAGGTTTAAGGTGTGATCAGGGGTGAACTGGGGAACACCTTTCTCCAGGTGTCCTTTGATCCTCTTGTGCCCTCTGGTGCCCCATTGCTCAGGGTATCTGTCGAATGACCATATTCGCTCATTTGAAGTGAGCAAACAGGAAGCACCTCTCTGCTTGTATAGGAAGTAGCAAGCATCCTTGTGAAGCAAGGGGAATAGATGGAAAGGGAGCACGGCTATGTGGAGGGAGGCAGAGGAAGCGAGAGAAGTGCACCTTGTCATTCAGTCCACTGTAGGGATAGAGAGGCATACTGCAGAGATAGGCGGGAGATAGAAGTTCTACACGGGAATAGCAACTAATTGTGAGATAGAAAATATAGACCTCTCAAGGAACCAGGCAGAAGACCTCTAATGTGAACAGCACCAGAAGTATATGGAATAAAAAGATGCTTGATTCAGAAGACTTTTACCAAAAGGGGACACGCTGGACTTTTATACCCATACACAGTTACCTCCCTGCATATAATTTGTCTTTAACCTCAACAGCTATGTTTTTTTATTGCATCAAGATTTGCACGCATCTGGCGACTTCTTACCACCTTATTTCTAGTAGGGAAGGGAAAAGCTTATTTCTAGGGCTTCAGAAGAAAGAAAGGATGAGCACCAGGTACTCAGGTACAACATCTTTGGCAGAGAGAGAGACCCTGGGTGCCACATAGGGACAGCCTATCCCGCCACAGCCTCCTTTCCTTTGTACCTCAGGATGTTGGTTTCCTCCAGTCTGAAACTTACTACAGTTGATGCTTATCAAGCACTACTGATTGCTCCCACTATTGTTCAATAATATTTTTCCTTGGAGTATTTTCATACTTAGCAGTTAATTTCCAGCAATTCAAGATTTGGATATGTATTAGTTGAATCCAGTTAAGCCTTGAATAACACCACTGCGGGGGCCAGGCCCACCTTGTTGGTCACCGTTTCTTCATTCTTGCTTTTTGCTGTTTCTAAGTTTGCCAGTGTAAGCTCCCCTGTATAATCCTGGCCCACCCTGCTGGTTTTTTTTATATCAGTTATGATGCCAATTTATGCATCCCACCAAATAATTCATCTACCTTTCCTAGTCTGCAATAAAAACCAGTTATTATTTTCTCCTTCCCATCCAGGAACATGATATGCCACTATCTTTTAGGGTCCTGACTTAAAAGCCTGAACTGTACCCACTCCATGATTCTGATGGTTCTGCTGGGCTTGTTGTGGGAAGGGTGGGCAGAG
The DNA here is from genome assembly GCA_020662805.1 of Glaucomys volans. NCBI lineage: Eukaryota > Metazoa > Chordata > Mammalia > Rodentia > Sciuridae > Glaucomys > Glaucomys volans. The sequence goes on along the minus strand of JAJEJO010000441.1, from coordinate 468,235 downwards.
GGCTGTCTTTGTATGAAGTAGCCAGCAGTCTTCTGAACCTAAGGGAAGAAGAGGGCTGAAGGGCTGAAACTTGACCTTGGGATAATGGATCAGTCTTGGAGCACAGAGTAATTATGATTAGATGAGATGTCACTCAGATGGTTTCAAATTACTGCTAAGATGCAGCAACAAAAAGATTTAAATGACTTTCTTTGCTTGAATTGTTTGGCTTAGACCCTGCACTTTGGGCGTTGAGTATTTCACATCTGTCCTAGGAAGGTAGAGACACATCCAAGCAGCAGCTGGATCAGGATAGAAGGGCATCAGCAGATGTCAAAGGACAGTCGGAAAGCCTGTGTTTGTACTCACATGTGAGCCAGCCCCTGGGAACTCTGCAATGGTTGAGTAGAATCTGGGAGTAGCTGAGGTTTCCAAGCTTGCTAATTCAGTTGGAACCAGAGAATTTTGCAATTTGTTATATGACTGGTAAACTGATGTGGCATGGGGGAAATACAAGTCTCAATGGCCAAAGAGACGAATGGCTAGTTTTAAAACCTTATTTCTACCTGGATTTTTAGAATCCAGTTTAATAAAAAAGTAGGGTCTTTTTATATAGTTTTTTTTGTGTGAGGGCCTTTCACCTGGTACACAGCGTCATTTGGGACCTTATTAAAAATGCAGAATTACAGTCTCCACCCAAGCCCACTGGAAGAGAACATTCATTTAGTAATTATCCCAGGAGATTCATATGCATAAGACTCATGGTTAGGAGTTAATTTGGTCAGCTCACAAAAATAGCAATTTCATTGTCTCTTTACAATGTATGTCTGAGTCCTATAGGCAACTAAACTTTAGTTATGGTAGTATTATTAAACTAAATAATACTTTGCAGTATGTTGGAATTTGTATGATAATATTTTAACAAAATTACATGATATTTTATAACTGTAGTGGTCTAGTAAGATTTTTGACTCTAGGTTCATGAATCAACATATAACGGTAATTTCAGGCCCATGAAGAAGTACGTATTGTGAAATCAGTGTACAAATCTATCTCTCAGACAGTTACCCTCAGTCTTTCAAAGGCCACAGATTACAATGCACAGTTTTATGGGGACCTGGATGGGGCTTGATGTCCTACAGCCTTGTAGAGAGGTATGTGAAACTTGAAAACTCTGATTTTAGATCAGAGAGATTCTGATCCTCCTTCTCCTCTCTCCCACCTTTAAAATAAATACATAAATAAAACCTAAACCATCTTTATAAATACTATAGCTTTCTACAAATAAGTAATTTGTATTTGTGACATTAAGCAATACTTGCTATTTGGTATTCACCTAAGTATGGTTTTTTGGAGGCTGATCATTACAATCAATGAGGTACACTGAGGAATGGAAACAACACATTCTGACATAGGAATGAATTTCTAGATTCCCACTTCTCGGTATATAGATAAAGAAACCAAGACTTAGAAAGGCAAAGAACATTTGCTTGATTCTAGAATCCACTGATGTTTCTTTTTATGTCTCTAGATCCAACTTGACTCTACTTGGTGTACACACACAGGGCACTTCTGACTTTAATTTCAGTACGACTCTGCTGATGACTTCAGAATGGCAACATCTTTAATCTCCAGTTAACTGAAACTGTGTGCCTGACCATTGCATTTCCGGACCACAGTGACCTGCAAAGCTCACATTTTCTTGACCATCTCATTTCTAATGATCTTTTCATCTAATGCAATTCTGCCACCTATTTCCACGGTGATACCCTTGCCCTGGTTATTATTTCTCCAAATTTAAACATTTTAATTATCCTAGCCTTTGACCACCGCCTTTAGTTTCCGAGTTCACTTACTCTGGTTCCTAAATCCAGTATTTCTTCTCCTGGAACCTCCAGTCCCTCAAGCCCTCTCCCTTTCTGCTCCCTCTCCTCACTGAGCTTAGACCCCAAGGTCGCCTGCTGCCATCAACTCTTCACGAACAACCACCTCAGCTCTCTCCGTTGCATCTGTAAATAAAACCCCAACTGTATTCAAATCTTACTCTTTGCTAAAGCAAGGGCTTGAAGTTTCTGGGCAACACCACTAATAGACCTTTCTCTTTCTCTCCTATTTTCTTAACCAGCTCTTTCCTCTTTCCCCTCAAACTCCAAACACCTCTTCCTCCCACCTCAGCAGGTAACTTTACTTGGAAAACCAGCTTCTGGAAAAGCCAGATATTCTTTCTCAGCAGTAAAACTTGATTCAGGAGAAGCAAAGGAACAAAAGGTGCTGACCAGTCACACTTCCATGTGGCCCACCATATCCACCGAATCCCCAGGCATGCAGGATAGGCCACCACTGTCCCTAGTCGATTCCACCTGCCATTATTCTCTTATTGCCTCTCCTTGGAACCCCTCCCCTTAGGATCAGCTGGTGACTTTATCTCTGGAATAAAAAAATAGAATCTAGTCCAAGTAGAATTAAGTCATCTTCCTGACCCTAACTTTATATTTGGGTCCATGTTTTCAGTCCTTTCTGGCATGAGAGATAAAAGTCCCTTCTGATGTGAGCCAACATGCCATCCATCAGCAGACGGCATCACATCTGAATTAGAACAAATTATATTCCATGCTTTTAAAATTTTGTCATAATGAATCCCAATGTTATGTATAACTTAAAAGAATCAATAAAAAGAAAAAGAAGAAGTAATTCTCTGGAGATATCCTCCAAGAGTCCTTTGGAAAACATTATTGAAAATATACACATAAATATTTACTCACATATTTTGTGCTTCTTAAAACATGAAAAGTAACCAAATTCTATGTCATAAAATTCAAATTTAATAATGCATATTTATTGAGCTTATTCAAATATAGTTATTATTGCTATGGTAGTTGAAAGAACCAGTATATATGAGCAAAGCAAGCAGCTAAGTAGGGTAAGTGGGCTGTAAATTCTGAATTGTTTTCAAGATTTGCAATGTGCAACCCATGATTTTCATTTTACTATGGAACTCTTTCTTGGGGGAAAAGTATTTCACTATAAATAGGTCCTCTGTTAAATTATGGTTTAATTATAATCCATGATTCTTGGGCAGGTCTGCACCCTGATCTAGAGATGCACCCTGGGGACTTTCTGTGCTGAGGTCAACTATGCATCTATTTCCTTTGCTCTTTCATCTGAATCTCAAGATCAGTGGGAATTCTTTGTCTTCCTGCATTTCAGCTTGTGGCCTCTGGGGTCCCTTGCGCTGTAACAAGAGGGTTATCTGGTCCACGAGGCCAGGGACTGTGGGTCATGTGATGACTGGGGGTGAGCAGGCCACCCAGGTGCTCTGTGTGCTCTGATTCTGTTACCACAGGTTTCCCTCCACTACACAAGAGCAAGAAGTCATCACAGAGTCCAGAAGTGTTCTAAACATGGACTGTGGACAACTACAAATCCTGAGGACCTTCTAGGGCATCTATGAACCACTGAGCCAAACTATCACCATAATGATACTAAGATGTGATTTTCCCTTCACTCCCATTTGCTCATTGATATATAATAGAATTTTCTGGAGGCTCCATGGCATGTGATTACAATAAATTGAATATGAAAACCCAATTATTACTCTTCAGCCAGACATCAAGGACATTTGCAAAACTGTGCAACAATGCCACATCTCACTGATTTTATTTTGTTGTTGTTTGGGAATAATGGACTTTTTCCTTAAAATATGTCATGTAAACAAGTTTTACTGTTATTATAAAATAATTCCATTTTAACAGTTTTATTGTCATTTTAGAATAGATGGATAAATACTTTAAAACATCAACTTAAATTTGTAATACATTAAATATTGATATGTCAAATCCATCTAAAAGCTTTTAGGAGTCCCAGGTTTATGACTATTTGGGGTTCTGGGATTTAAACAAAATTTCATAATTATTTCTTTATAGGAATTTATCTTAATGTATGCCTTTGAGCGTGCAAGAATGCAAATGACATTTGTTTTTCCTAAATAGAACTTTGAGAAGCTCAAAGAATGAACTTCTGTCATTTCATGAGGGGTGGATAATGCAGATAATGTTGCTCTCTGGACCCTCCTAAGAGGAAGACCAGGAGGGTGTAGCCATTTTATAGAAATCTTAGAGATTGGGTGGGGTAAAAATGAAGGAAACTATCAGAGATCACTACATGGTGGATACACTCTAGAAATCCTCTCTCTGCAAAGGTTTGGGGTTTCCTGTACCCATTACAATGGGCATGTTTCCCTCTAGTTTCTCCAGTGGGTACCAGAGCCTCTGCCTACAGGTCAGGAGACGACACCTCACTGTGCCTTCGTGCACAGGGGAAAGCAGCAGCAGAGGAAGTATGCAATAAAAGCTGCAAGAAGCCATGCTGAAGAGCCTCTCCAGGGCTCTGGGATCCCATGGCCACTGTTCTTCCAGTTCCTCTCATTTTCGGGTGTTCAGTTTCTACTAATGGCCTTGCTGAAAAGATGCTGGTAAAGGAACTCAATCTTTGCGGTTAGCAAAACAAAACCTTATCAAATATCAGTACATATTCCTTATCTGTTAAGAGACACCAGAGTGCCTCCTGACCTGGAGCTTGGGATTTTAGTAGAGGGCAGAGCCTTATCTGAACTTTCCCCCAACACCTGGGTAGCCAACTGCCAGGAAAAATTATCTGTGCTCAAATTATTTGCAGGGACAAGTTCTGTTACTGCTGGATGGTTTGGATCATCTAAGATGGTGCTGTTATATGTGAATGCTCAAAGACGGTTTGCATATATTGGTTTTTTCTTGCTTTTTTGATTAAAAAAATCTACCCCTGTCCCAGGACTATGAATTAACATTTTTCAGGACTACAGTGTATAGAACGTAATTTAGGAAATACTGCCTTCAAGCAACTGAAGGAAACTTTAATAGGGTTTTCGTCATCAGAAACAAAATAATGACTAAGGAAGTTGGTTTCCTGGGTGGGTTTTCAAATGTTTTTGCTCTGGTCAACAGCTAGGAGGACATTGTTTTGTTGGGGTCCTTTAATGCACACACAAAATTTTATGAAATAATACTGACCCTTACAATGTTTGGTATGCGCTGACATTTTATGTTCTAATTCATATTTTAAAGTGTTGGTCACAGGCCACTAAAATGATTTCACAGTCCATAACTTTGAAAAACAATTCCTTAGATGACTTCATTGAATAGTAGAATGAAGCCACTTTAACTCACTTACCATTTAGTGGCATGATCTTGAACAAATGCAGAAAACAAGAGCTCCTTTGTCTACATTGAATAGGTACTTATAAAGATTAAATAAAAGGATGTTAAAAAGCACAAATCATTTTACGTATAAGGTATTATTACTAATTAACAGTTCTTTTATCTGTGATGGATTTCCAAAGAAAGGACTTTAAAAATGGTCAAATTTAAGAGAGACCAAAGAAACCGGAAGAAATAAAGTAGTGTGAAATCAGCTCATCCTCTTTCACTGAAATTGCCTCTATGACTCACTCAACTCAGTTTTAAACTTTTCAGTCTGGCACTGCTAGAGAGGAATTTGCAGGCAAGAGATGCTGAGGTCTACTAAGGCAGTATCCTGCTTATCCCTTCCTGTCCTCCGCAACAGTCTAGATCTGACCACTGACTTTCATGTTCTCAGCTCTGCAGACATTCCAAGTACACTTTATTTTTTGTTTGTGTTTTGCAGGACTCTCTATTTATTGATAAAAGTTTCCTTTTACATAGCAATATAGAATTACAAAAAAGCAAGTTTTTAAAAGCACAAATTGTTATTTATAAAAATATTAATGGTGGTATTCAGAACCCATTGTACTGGATGAGTTATTGGATCTTCTTTCTATATAGACTGTGTATTTTTAAATAGTAAATGAATTTTTCATTAAGAAAAGTTTATTTTTAAAAACATGAACCTTTCTAAAATAAAGTTTACTGCAATGAAAATGAGCAATTCCTTGCTCTCTTCCAATGACATTATTTAAAAGTAGAGACAAGCCTGTCATTTTACTATCTAGAACATAAACAGCTTCTAAGATTTCATATTGTAGACTCACCAGAAAATTAATTGGGCTAGTAGAAACAGAAATAATTTAAAAAGGATTTTATGTAAAGAACTTAATATATTCACTATTCAGAGATATCAGATATGTTAATATCTAATTTCTTGCTTTCAGAGAAATTTAGGCTCTGTGTGTGTGTATGAGAGAGAGAGAGAGAGAGAGAGAGAGAGAGGTTTGAGAAAACATTCCCTATTCCTAAGATCATAAAGATATACATTTTTATTTTAGTACATAAAATCTTTTATGCTTTCCCTTACATTTGGGTTTTTAATCTAGCTATTAGAGGAAGAGGCTGAGGACGACAATATCCCCTTTAACAGAATGCCCTTAATGAGCTAACTTCCTGCCACTAGTTCCTATTCTAAAATTTAAAAAAATTTTTTTAGCTTTTTCTTAGTTATATATAACACCAGAATTGATTTTGATAAAATTATATAAGCACAGAATATATCTTATTCTAATTGAGACCCCAATCTTGTGGGTGGTATTCACTCGTGTGGTGGTATTGACAATGGTGGTATTCACTTGTGTGTTTTCATATATGTACATGGGAAAATTAAGTTAGATTTATTCTACTGTCTTTCCTATTCCTATCCCTCATCCTTCCTTTTATTCCTATTTGTCTAATCTACTAAACTTGTCTTCTTCCCCTCACCCACTTTATTGTGGTTTAGCTTCCACATATCAATGAAAACATTCAAACTTTGGTTTGGGGGGATTGGCTTAATGCACTTAGTATGATAGTCGCCAGATCCATACATTTACTGGCAGATGTCATAAAGTCTTCTTTTTTATGGATGAGTAATATTCCATTGTGTATATATACCACAATATCTGTATCCATTTATGTGTTGATGGGCATTTAGGTTGGTATTCTTAAAGGTTTCACCACCTCCCAATCATTCCATGAGCTGGATATCAACTGTTCAACACAGGAGCCTTTGGGGGACAGTTTCCAAACCAGTAGATACCTACTTTGCACCATACTTAATAATCAATTCCAGCTTTTAGAAGGTGGAAGAGCAGAGGGGATCACTTTCCAAGCTGCTCTATGGCATGAGACCAAGAAAGCAGATAAACAGCTTCTCAGTGAGGTGGGTAAAAGAGGGATTTTACTGGGATTTAATGCTGGACTCTCAGAATAGCTGTGGACTCAGATGGTTGGGTACAATGAAATAAAGGAAGAAAGCCCACCGCAGGCCATGGCAACTGCTGGACCTGACCCATTGTGGGCAAAGCAAGGAGAGGGACTGAGAAACGTGCATTTCAGTTGCACTGTGGCGTGTCTCGGTACAGAGAAATCAGAGATCAATAACACTGCTGGACTGCTTCAGAGGCCATGCTATGCTATATCCTTGTGTGGGAAAGACTTCACTCATTTCCTGGTCACTTTTTTCTGCCATACTACTGTGACCAGAGGTTGTGGGAGCAAGTCCAGGAGTCCTGACTTGGGAAATTCAAGCTACATCTAAACAACAGACCTGGCAGATGTTCCCACATGGCTTAGAGTGTGTCTAGGAGACTAGGAAAAAAATCAGGTGATGACAGTGCTTTATCCAGGGTACTTTGACCCAAGAAATCCCACTTTCCTTCCCCCCTTTGAATGTGGCAGCTCACAGGACTAGCTGGGGTGGGTGGGTGGGAATGACTGTGAGCTTGGGGACTGAGCCAGGGAGGCACAGAAGGGTAGGATCCACATTTGGTGGAGAGGCAGAAGGACTGGCTTCCCTGCCTCAGGAGTGGAACCCAGGGGACATTCCTAGGGTGCAGTCTCTAGCATGGACTGGCAGCTGCCGGGCCCTGGAGGTGTGCTGATTTAAAGTCTTAAGACCGATTGCCATTCAACACAGCACCTGGGGCCTACCTAGACCTAAACCCTGTCTTCAGGAGTGTTACCTGTGGGAACTCCTCTCACAGGACTCTACAGCAACCCCACCCTGCAAGTGAAGCAGACAACTCTCTACATGTCCCACCTTATATTGCTCAGAAGAGAAGCTGAGAATTTTTGAAGTCCAACTTGCAACTTGCCAAGCAACACAAAAAGAGGAATTTGATGGCCTGTGGACACTACTCTGTGCACAGTACACACCTCAAGAAAGAAAATGGAAAGAAGGACATTTGGCAATAGACAACAAATATATATTCTCATTGACAATTTTAGACCAATCCCTATGGAAACAATTCCTTAATTTTCATCACAAACATTTAAAATTTTTAATTTATATACATATATCTATATCTATCTATCTATATATATATCTTTTTTCTTCACTTCTTTTTCTTTCTCTCTTTTTGATTGTGTGCAGAATGGTTCATGGACATTTATACATACACATATGTGTCTCTCTTTTCTCATTTCTTAGATTTTTTTGAAGGAACTTATTTTTCATGACTCTCTCCTCTGAGGAATAGGGTTCTTGAGTAGCATATTTTGGTTTTCTTTTGTATTGTTTTCACTTGTCTATTTCTCTTGATTCTCTCTCTTTTATTCTGCTAATAGCTAAATTCTACTGTTCTCCCTCTCACTCTACCTTTAATTTTTTTACTTCTACTTTCTCTCCCCATCCCTCATAATCATCACATCCTATATCTCTCCTGCATTCTCCCTGTTCACCTTTTGAAAGGGCAAACACTTTTGCAATCTTACTGTTTTTACTGCTTGCAATTGCTTATCATACCATTTCTGTTTATTGTCATTTAACATTGTAGAAGTCATAATAGGAACTAAGTATTTAGTTTAATGCTGTATGTTGTTTGCATTGGTTGTTGCTATTATTTGTCTCCCCCCAAACCATGAGGTACTAGAAACCATCAGGGACACTATAAGTTTATAGGGTAGAAACCCCGCAACCTCAGATTCATACTGATAGATGGGTTGACATACAAACAATATGAAAAAGAAAGGGAACAAACAATCCCAAATAAACAAAAATACCTAGTAGCAGAACCCATTGACAACACAGTGGAGGAAATGTCGGAGAAAGAATTTACAAAGTTCATAGTTACACTGATTTCTGAGGTAAAAGAGGATGTATTGAGTGAAGACAGAGAGAAAATACAGGAAGTGAAAGATCACTAATAAAGAGATAGAGGTTCTGAGAAAGAATCAAGAGAAAATCCTCAAATGAAGAAATCAAATTAAAAATTCAATAGAAAGCACAACCAACAAACTAGACCACTTGAAAGTAGAGTTTCTGGCAATGAAGACAATATATAATCTTCAAAATAAAGTTGATTTTAGATAAAAGATAGTAAAAACTGTGGATAGCATTTTTTAAAAAATATGGGATGTCATGAAAAAGCCATATTTAAGATTCATCAGGATGGATGACAGTTCCAAAGTCAGACTAAGGAATGCACAATCTTTTTAATGAAATAAAATCAGAAAATTTCCCAAACCTTAAGAATAAAATGGAAAATTAAATACAGGAAGCACACAGGACTCCAAACATACAAAATTACAATAGACCCAAACCAAGGTACATTATTATAAAAATGCCTACCATACAGAATAGGGACAGAATTTTAAAAGCTCCCAGAGAAAAACAACAGATCACATTCAGAGGCAAAGCAATCTGGATTTCAGCTTATTTCTCAACCCAGAACTTAAAAGCTAGGAGGTCTTGGAATAATATATACCAAGTTCTGAAAGAAATTTATGCCAACCAAGAATACTATTCTCAGCAAAATTAAGCTTCAGAATTGAAGATGAAGTAGAAACTTTCATAATAAACAAAAGTTAAAAGCATTCCAAACTAGAAAGCCTATACCTCAAAAAGGCTCAATAATATTTCATGAAGAAGAAATGAAAAATAAAAATGAAAACAAGAAGAGGAAGTAACTACTCAACCAAAGAAGAATACTCAACCAAAGGAGAAATTAATACAAATTAAAAATTAGAAATAAACAAAAATGACAGGGAATAAAAACAATCTCTCAATAATAGCATTGAATGCAAAAATAAATAAATGACCTAAACTTAACAATCAAAAGACACAGACTGGCAGATTAGATTAAAAAACAAGACCCAACAATAAGTTATCTCTAAGAGATTCACCTCATAGGCAAAGAAATCCAAAGCCTGAAGGTGGAAAAGAACATCATTCACATGGATCTTGTAAACAAGCAGGGGTTTCTAGTTTCATATCAGATAAAGTGAACTTCAAGCCAAAGATCATCAGAATGAACAAAGAAAGTCATTTCATACTGCTTACAGGAATGCAAATTATACAACCACAAGAAATAATGATTGCAAATATTCATGCCCCAAACAAGGGAGCATCTAGGTACATAAAACAAATCTTTCTCAATATCAAGAATCAAATAGATCACACTCAATAATACTGGTTGACTTTAACACATGACTCTTATCACTAGCTAGATCTTCCAAACAAAAACTAAATAAAGAAGCCTTAGAATGAAAAATATACGACTAATAGTTTAGACTTAACAGACATATATAGAATATTTCATCCATCAATGGCTAAACACACTTTCTTCTCAGCAACACAAGTATCATTTTCTAAAATTAGCATATATTCATTTTCTTTTAGTCAAGTTTGAGAACCAAAGCTGTAATTTTTATTAAACACATTAATGACAAGCTTAAAATTGGTTAAACTGTTTTGATCACTGCCACTTGTATAATCTTGTAATAAATACAGAGTCTAGAAAAAAGTATAGACCATATCATAGGCTACAAAACAACTCTTAACAAATATAAAAACTAGAGATAATAATCTGGATGCTATCGGATCATAATGTGATGAAATTAGAAATCAAAGATAAGATAAAAATAGAAGTTACTCTAATACCTGGATACTAAATAATACCCTATTGAATGACCAGTGGATAGCAGAAGAAATCAGGGGTAAAATAAAAAAATTCTTAGAGGAAAATGAGAATAGTGATAGAACATATTGAAATCTCTGGGACACTATAAAGGTGGTTCTAAGAGGAGAGTTCATAGCACTGAGATCATTCATTGAAAGGATAGAAAGACACTGAATAAACAATCTATCTTTACATCTCAAGACCCTTAGAAAAAGAAGAACAAATCAACACCAAAATCAATAGAAGACAGGAAATAACTAATTGAGTCAAAATCAATGAGACTGAAATTTAAAAAATTTAAAAAAAATCAATGAAACAAAAAGTTGGTTCTTTGAAAGAATAAATAAAATCGATGAATCCTTAGTCATGCTAATGAGAAGATAGAGAAAAAACCCCCAAATTATTAATTATTATTAATTATTATTAATTCTTATTAATTATTATCATTCATGATGAAAAAGGAAATATTACCACAGACACTGCTGACGTACAGAGGATAATCAGAAACTATTTTGAAAATTGATACTCTAATAAATCAGAAAATCTTGAATACATCAAAAAATTTCTAGAGACATATGACCTACCGATATTGAACCAGGATGATATAGAAAATTTAAATAGATCAATTTCAAATAATGAAATTAAAGATGCCATCAAAGCCTATGAACAAAACAACAACAAAAAAATCCCAAGACAGATGGATTTTTGCTGAGTTCTACCAGATCCTTAAAGAAAAACTAATTCCAATTCTCCTCAAGTTATTCCATGAAATAGAAAAGAGGGAACCCTTCTAAACTCATTCTGGGAAGCCAGTATCCCGCTGATACCCAAACTATACAAAGACCCATTGAAGAGAGTAAATTTCAGATGAATATCCCTGATGAACATAGATGCAAAAATTCTTAATAAAACACTGGCAAAGTGCACACAAAAATACATTAAACAGAGAGTGCACCATGATCAGATGGATTTCATCCCCAAAATACAAGGATGGTTCAACATACAGAAATCAATAAAGATATTTTACTACATAAACTGATTGAAAGAGAAGAACCACATGATTATCTCAATAGATGCAGAAAAAGCATTTGACAAAGTACAGCATACATTCATGTTTTAAATACTAGAAAAACTAGGGATAGTAGGAACATACCTCAACATTGTAAAAGCTATATATGCTAAACCCAAGCCAACATCATTCTAAAAGGAGATAAATTGAAACATTCCCTCTAAGAATTAGAACAAGACAGGAATGCCCTCCTTAACTACTTCTATTCAACATAGTTCTTTAAAATCTAGCCAGAGCAATTAGACAGACGAGAGAAATTAAAGGAATATGAATAGGAAAAGAAGAGCTCAAACTGTCTCTGTTTTCTGACAACATGATCCTCTAATTAGAAGACCACCCCCCCAAAAAAAAACTCCACCAGAGAATGTCTAGCATTCATAAATGAATTCAGCAAAGTAGCAAGATACAAAATTAACACTCATAAATCAATTTAATTCCCATATACCAATGATGAACCAGCAGAAAGACAAATTAGGAAAACTATTCTATTCATAATAGCCTAAAAACCCCCCAAAACACCAGGGACTCAATCTAACAAAAGAGGTCAAAGACCTCTACCATGAAAACTACAGAATACTAAAGAAAGAAATTGAAGAAGATCATAGAAGATGGAAAGACCTCCCGTGCTCCTGGATAGGCAGAATTAATATTGTCAAAATGGCCATACTACCAAAAGCCTTATACAGATTTAATGCAATTCCAATTAAAATTCCAACAATGTTCTTCATAGAATAGAAAATGCATTCATGAAATTCATTTGGAAAAATAAGAGGCCCAGAATAGCCAAAGCAATCCTTACTGAGAAAAATGAAGCAGGAGACACCACCATACCCAAACTTAAATTATACTACCAAGCTATAGTAATAAAACAGCACGGTGGTATTGGCACCAAAACAGGCACAAAGACCAATGGAATAGAATCAAGACACAGGGGAAAACACACATAAATATAGTTATCTCATATTAGACAAAGGCACCAAAAATATATATTGGAGAAAAGTTAGCCTCTTCAACAAAATGTGCTGGGAAAACAGGAAATACATATATAGGAAAACAAAATTAAACCCCTATCTCTCACTCTGCACAAAAATCAACTCAAAGTGGATAAAAAAAACCTAGGTATCTGACCAGAGACCTGTACCTACTAGAAGAAAATGTAGGTCCAACAATCCAGCTTAGGAACTGACTTCTTCAACAAGAATCCTGAAGCTCAAGAAGTAAAATTAAAAAATCAATAAATGGGATGTTATAAAACTAAAAAGCTTCTTCACAGCAAAGGAAATAATTAAGAGCATTAAGAGAGACCTCAGAATGGGAGAAATCTTTGCCACTTACACCTAAGATAGAGCATTAATTTCCAAGATAAACGAAGAACTCAAAAAGTTTAGCAGCAAAATAAATCCACAAATAAATAAATAGCCCAATTAATTAATAAATGGGCAAAGGAAACGAACACTTTTCAAAAGAAGAAATACGAACTGTCAATAAATAAATGAAAAAAATGTTCAACATCTCCAGTAAGTAAAGAAATGCAAATTAAAACTACACAGGGATTTCACCTCACTCCAACCAGAATGGCAGTTTATAAAGAATACAAGTAACAATAAATATTGGCATCGATGTGGGGAAAAGGTACACTCATACGTTGTTTGTGGAACTGCAAATTAGTGCAACTACTCTGGAAAGCAGTATGGGATTCCTCAAACAAACTAGGAATGGAACCACCATTTGACCTAGTTATCCCACTCCTCAGTATATATCCAAAGGAGTTTAAATCAGCATACTACAGTTAAAACCATATCAATGTTTATAGAAGCACAATTCAGAATAGTTAGGTTATGGAACAAACCTAGATGCTCATCAGCAGATGAATGGGTAAAGGAATTTTGGTATATATACATGATGGAATATTATTCAACCATAGGAAGAATGACTTTATAATATTCACCAGTAAATGGATAGATCTGGAGACTTTCATGCTAAGTGAAATACGTCAATACTGAAAAACCAAAGGTCAAATGTTGTCTGTGATATGTGAATGTTAACCCAAAACAAGGTGGAGGCAGGGGAAGAATAAAGTTCACTGGATTAGTGAATGGAAGGGAGGGAGGATAGGAAAATTAAAGACAGTGGAATAAACCTGACTTAATTTCCTATGTACATATATAAATACACTACGTGAATTTCAACATCTTAGACATCCACAGGACTGCAAACCTAGTTAGAAAAAGATATATTCCATGCTTGTTTAAATAAATCAAAGTAGATTCTACTGTCATGTATAACTAGAAAAGAACAAACGAAAAAATCAATTCCAGGTAGATTAAAAATCCATATTAAGGGAAAATATAAAACTTTCATGTACTAAAACACCTTTTCTCTATTTTAGTTGATTATATTTAGTTTTTTTTTTTTTTAAACAGTAACACAAAGCTAAGGATCATTTCAAGTTTTTTCCATATGGACACAATGAGTGTCCTACCACAATTTATTTGAAAGACCATTTTTTCAAATTTTTCAAATTTTCTTTGTCAAGCCAATTCTGCCAGTAATTAAGTATAATACATGTGGATTTTTTTCCTATTTCTTTCGTCTATTTATCATCTAATAATATAAATACGGCCAGAGGACCTCTTTAGCACGTATGCTAAACATATTTTACTAAATGAACTAGAACTACTTACAATATGTGAAGATACCAAGAGCATAATAGAATTATGGAAGAACTTTAGGCCATAATTGAATCTGTGTGCATATTTGTATATATGTAAATGTATTCATATATGTACATGATCTTATTTTTCCATCTTTTTCATACCATCTTATACCTTTATACTATGCATTCCCTTGAATAAACACTTTTGCCAATTCCACTAGACTTTTCAACATAAGGGGTTTTATGATTTGGATCTGAAATGTTCCCCAGATTTCAAGTGTTGAAGGCTATATCCCCAAGACAGCAGTGTTCAGAGGTGGGGCCTCTGGGAGGAGATTGGATTATGAGGGCTCTGACCTCATGAAGGGTCGATCCATGATGGATTCATAATTCAGTGCACTGCTGGGAGGTGGTGGGAACCGGGGAGGTGGGGTTGGTTGGAGGGGTAAGTCCTCAAGGCTGTGCCCTGAGGCCTATATCTTCTCTCTTGCTTCTCTCCTACTCTCTCCTGGCTACCATGAGATGAGCAGCTTTCACCTGCCACACGCTTCTGACAGGCTAGATTGCTTCACTAGAGGCCCAAAAGCCACCAGGCCAAGTGACCATGGACTTAAACCTTTGAAACCTTGAACCGAAATAAATCTTTCATTTTTAAAGTTGATTTTCTCAGGAATTTTGTCACAGCCACAGAAATCTAACACAAGGGGATAGATAAAGTATAGTGCCTAACATATTTTGGATACTGAACATATATTGCTAAGTGAACAAATGAATGAATGGCAGCTTCTAAGAGAATTATTAGAATAGTCATCCAAAATTGAGAAAAATTAAGTTTAGCATTCAGATAACAATTATTGGCTGATAATTACTATGATTTTCTATAATAGAAATAAATATAATTGCTTAGTATATATGAGCACAAGGTGTATGTCACTGAATCGATATTCAATAACTTGCAAGAAACATGGAAGTACCACTGCTCTATACAGTCATCTTTCAGTGGTGTCAATGGACCATTACTGTCGTTTCTACTTACTGTCTCCTTTTCCTTCTGCATAATGCTCAGGCTGTGGTTAAAATGCAATGATAAATCTTCTCCTGACAATAAAATTGGTCTCTAATAAAAAAATTAGCTTTTATTATATTTAAATAATGCTATGTCACTGGTGAGCTGCTTCTGAAATACATCATCTGAAATAAACCTAAATCTGACTTGAATCAAGTCTTGAAAGGCAATTTAAGATTCCTAGAGGTCTCTGGAAGAGGTGCCAATGGGAAACAATGGTGCGAAGCAGGGGCTGTCGGAGTGACTGACCTTCATGTCTCTCCATAGTTCGTTGACCCCTCCTCTCATGACAATAATCCATTGGCCTCCCTTCACGTCTCACTGTCCATCTCGCTTTTACTCTTTTACCTCCATTCCCTCTTCCAAATATGTTATTTCTTTTTAGAAAAGTGAATTGATTTAGTTTCTCTTAGTGGTCAGGATGTGTCCCCCTGAAAGATATTTTCAAGTTTCAACCAATGGTACTCATGAACATGACCTTCTTTGGAGAGAGACTTTTTGCAGGTGCAATTAAGACACACTTAATTATGGTTGCCCCTAATTCAATGACTGCATCCTGGCTGACAAAGACAGAGAAAGAAGGTCATGTGACAATCAACACAGGGATTGGAGAGAGGCATCTATGAGCAAGAACAGCCAGGATTGCTGGCAACCACTAGAAACTAGGACATGTCCCTGTTGACATCCTGAATTCAGACTTCTGGCCTCTAGAATGGTGAAGGAATAAATTTTTGTTCTTTTAATCTACTCAATGATGGTACTTGTGTTATAGCCGCCCTATTATTAATCTTAATCTGCTTATCACAACTCAAAGAATTGCTCTGCCCTAAAAGGGAGAAAGGGGCATCTGTGGCTACTTTGATGACAATATTTTTGACCCATTCACATGTCCTTTAGACTGTGTGACTGTGGGAGCATGTCTTTTTGAGGATTCGACCATTCACACTACTCAGTCTGGCTACATATATGAAAATAAGCTATTTTCAGGGAACTTTCAGTTTAGGGGGAAGAGACAGGGGAGCATGATTAAAACTGAGTACAATTAATGCTTCCCACAAATCTGAGAAAGTTCAAAGTGATCAAGACAAGAATCCGTAGAACAACACTTACTTTATCACCTAGGAGTGGTTAGGAGGACGGTAACATGGGGGTTCATCTTGGAAACAGTGTAGGGCTGGGGAGGACTCCCGGGCCAGCACTCAGACAGATGGGCATCAGCACTGCCTTGCTCTGTCACTTACTGTGTGACTGTGGGGATATGACCTAAATCTCTAAATTCCTCAACTCAAAAACAAGAAAGTTGAGCCAGCTCTTTCTAAGGCAGTATTTACGCAGTATATTTTGGGATCCATCAGTAGGTGGTAGTTTCAATTTGGAGGACCATGCATAGCATTGAAAATAAAAAATGAATACAAGAGGAAAAGGATATGAAAACTAGGAAATGACAGAGCATTCGATTCCGTACAAAGAACAGGTAGTATTATTTCAGGGAGTTTTCATTTCAGTTGCGTGCATGCCCGTAGAGCATCTGAGTGTGTGGGTCTCCGTACTTGGCCAATGCTACACAGCTTCCTTACCGTGGGATGGAGCCCACACTGAGAAACACACAGCCTGGAGTTCCCTTCAAGCATGGAGCTGATAATAATCTATGATGATTAAGCTGCATCTCTCCACGTTACCATCTTCCATAATGATGCAATACATCTTCATGTTAGAATCTGATGAACAACCAGGTGGAAAACATTCTCCTCGGTATACATTTGTTACTTAAAGAAACCTGATTGATTCAGTGCACAAAATACCATTACTAAGAAGCAGTGCAAGGTGAGATTTAAATGTACCTGCTTTAACAGGGATACAAACATATTGTACATTTAGAACTAGAAAATGATATTAATTTTGAAATCAATATTAGATTTGGGGCCTTTCTCTGAATCTTTCTTATGTACCTGTATTAAACCAAGTTCTAAAATGAAGACCAAACCACCAAGAGTTCCCATAACATTACTTGTAATTTACATATGGCTTTAGATATCTGAATTGCTCTTTAATTCTTGCTATTATTATTTTGAATTCAGCTGTTTATAGAAATATTCCCAAACCATATGTTTATTCCTGGTTCTTCCTAATCTGTTAGGCCAAGATTTGACCTGGTTTCTCTCCAGCATCACCCTTCCTAATTTAGTGGAGAATAGGATATTTGTTTTATCACACAGACGTGTGGACAATCCTTTCTCCACTAGAAAGTCTATTAATGGTCAGTAATGAAGTGTCTTTTTTCTCCTTCCCTATTACAGAAAAGACACCCAATTTACTCTCCAGAGCAGTTATAGATGTGTTCTTTGGTACTTTTTCTAACTATTTTCCCTATATATCCTCACATTCTCCCTAAGGACACGCACAAATGTCTTTCCTCCCTTCTGTTTCCCAGGTCTGATTGCTCATTTTTCAGACTTCCAATTACAGTGATTCAGGGGAGGCAAAACTTTATTTCTACTCTCCTAGGATATCTGGTTGCACCTGAGAATCAAATCCAGTAGAACTGATCAGCAGGAAAAAGGCATAGAGGTTTTTACACGTGCGTGGAACCTCTATAGAAAATGAAGAATCAAAGGAGCAGAGGCAGGTGCTTATATACCAGGTGGGACAGAGAGGAGGGAGCTGTGACAGGGCCTCCCAGCCAGGGGCTGGGCTGGGGCAGCTGTGAGTGACTGCAGAAGGTGAGTTCCCCAGGGCTTGCCTGTAGAGACTTCTCTCAGCCCCCTGCCCCATTGCTGGTGATCATGTGTCTGTCCTCCTGGCACAGGGAGGACAGCTTTCCCCTGGGGTTTCAACTCCTATGTCTTGCCACCCTCTGGTGATTTGGACAGGGTGGACTCACTCCATATCATGGGCGAGGGTCTGTGTATCTGTGAGGCTTCCACAGGGGAGTGTGGATGCTGCCTATTTGCCTATGGAGAACTGGCTTTGCCCAAGGCTGTTAGCACACTAAAGTGTATTAAAGATCAGCTGAAATGTCAACAAACTTAGAAAAGAGGACTCTTAGCAATGCAACCAAGAAATTCCAGCACTTGTGATAAGCACCAGGAACAAAACTTTGAGGACCTCTTTTGAGCTTTCTGGTTGTACAGCTCCAACTGTGGTATTAAAGACTTATGGATTGCATTAATCAGAGGGACACAGGTACAGCTGAACAGTCTTCAGCCTGCACAGGTAGTTTCTAGACAGTTCTACACCTTCCTAACTGTGCTTGTCAGTCAACAGCTTTCCATGGCTATTCTGGGTTTTTCCTGTTTGTTTTAGTTGTCGATAGACCTTTATTTAATTAATTTATTTATATGCGGTGCTGAGCATCAAACCCAGGGACTCACACACGCCAGGCAAGTGCTTTACCACTGAGCCACAACTCCAGTCCCCATTCTGTGTTTTGACTTACAAAATATCTTCAGGATTCTGCAGAAGTGTCCACAAAACCAGCTCATTGCAAAGGACTCTCTCCTCAGACCCCAGATGGGGAAGAGTTGGAACTTCAAAGGAAAATGTCACTTGCTTTTGACTTTGGCTCTGTGTCCAAAATGAATGACCATTTGCCTTCTTGGTTATTATTGCCAACTCAATGCACAACTCCTTCTTATTTCTTCTGGGCATTGGCCAGGAACCATCCATTCTATCTAGACCCCAGCTAAACCCGCAGTCCCAGGTGGAAGCTATAACCTTTGAAGCTTCTAGAGCAGAAATTCCTGGAATCCTTCTGCTTACCTGACCCAGAGACAGCATTCAAGGAGGCTCCACTGACTTTCCTGGCTTCCACCTGACCTGCACCTCCCTGACCTTACCATCCTTTAGAATGTTGTGAGGTTACAGATTCTATTTCTTGCTAAAGAACCAAGTTCCTTATGAACTCCCTTGTTCTGGGAGAACAATCAGCCTGCCTGGGTTGCAATTCATTTACAAATGTGTATTTAAGTTATTGTTTCTTAGGATATCTTGAGCATTATTCTCATGCAACCATGGCTTTGGAGAGAGGATTTGTTCCTACATTAAAACTATACATATGTGATAAGCATAATGACACAGGATATATATGTATGTACTTTTCTATAATCAATTAATAGGAGTCTGGGGATTTAGCTCAGTAGTAGAATACTTGTCTTCTAGTATGTGCAAGACCCTGGGTTTGATCCCCAGTACCTCTCCTCCCCACAGAAGTATATGGCTATGGTCATCTTATTTTATAAAATGTGACTTTTTTGAGAAGAGCTAAAATAAAATCCTAAATTCATCATTGAGGATAGTTAGAATGAAAGAAGATTTATTAAGTAACTTAAATAAACCATGACCAAATCTGAAGAAGCAAGGCTTGGATAAGAAGAGTTAATATTTAAAGTAGGTTGCTTTCCTACTACCTGTCTTTTCTAGATTGTGAGCAAAATAAAAAGTTCTGTATGAAAATGGAATTTAACTTAATTATTGATCATTAAGCCAAGAGAGAACATGCTAACTCTTGAAAGCTTAATCATCAGCAGGCATTATAAAGACCAAATGAATCCAGGTTTATTTTAAAGATAAACAAACCATTCTAGTCTAAGTTAGCTTTTTCTAGCTTGGACCCTTTGAGCTCCACCAGGCCTTGGTAGATCCTGGTCCTTTGGCTTTTCCTCTCCATACACTCCTATGCATGGCTAGTTTATGTTTTTCTCCAGCAAAATCAAAATTGCTTATCCAAACGGTTGCTAATTAGCAGAATAATTTTTCTCTCTTTGGAGAACCATCCTTGATCAGCTCTTCCTGAAACCAGCTGGAAGAGGGCCCTTCCTGCTGAAGCCCTGAAGAAAACCTGCCATGGCTTATGTTAATGGTGTGCTGGTGGATTTTTCTTCCACACAAAGCAAGCTATCTGGTTTACTTGAGGGAATGTCTTGGTATTTGACTTCTTCCTTATTCTCGATCTGCAATCTCTCCCACATCATGACCCCTTGAGTTTATCATTTATGCATTTTGATTTTTTGCCCATGACTATGTAAACAAAAATGTAGGAGAGGCAGCACAATGCAAATGGCAGTCAGCCTTCTGTCCTGCCCACCCCAGCCTTTCACATGGGAGTCAAGTGAGGAGTGAGATTTGTTGATCTTTTTGGTACCCTATTCTGAAGAAACGGAAATAAGAATGAGGTAGGTGTGCAGTAGCAGCATATTTGTGTAGCACATTTGGGGGGTAAGTTGGAAAAAAATGGAGGACAGAGAAGGGACTTCTGATAGTGCATTGACCCAGGGAAGAGTCAACTAGACTTTTTAAAGCATCCTTGGAACCTGGGTGTGCTTGTGAGTTGCTATGAACAAGACGTTTGTTGGTTTGTTCTTCCTGGTAATACACTGCCTGACCACCCATCTAGAAGCAGGGTTACACAAATTCAGGGTTACACAAATAATTGCTCCTCTTTCTGTTATTCTCATGGTGATCAGCACATTTCCATCTCCTGACCTAAACAGAAAGCTTTTTGCATCTTCAAAAGAATGCTTGACTCTTTTAAAACACAAATTTACTTTGCTTTATAGCTTTTCCACTTTGCAGTATGAATGATGGAGAATTTAGATACAAATACATATAAAGAAAAAAATTGTTACATTTAGAGTTGAAAAGATCTAGGAAACATAATGAACTCTCGTCTTTTTCTTCTTAATTATTCCAAATTAATTTTAAAAATTGCCTTTTGCTGAATTTCCTAGAAGTTTAAACTCTATGTTAAATTTTACATTTTCACTCATCATATTTTCATAGATACAAGTCATTTAGTCACAAGTAATATGAATGTTCTGGAAAATATTTGCTATGGTCCAGCCAAGGAAACAATGATAAAAATCATTACAAAACACTTTCTCAGAGGAAAGAATTTTTTGCATTGATTTGTTTAGCAATTTTGATATAATTCTATGCAATCTACTGAAACTGTGCATTGCAAAGAAAATATTATGCATTCCGCCTTAACATATTTTTTCTATGTATTTCAAGAACTGTGCCTGTGAGCATCAAACCTTAAATTATTCTGTAATTGGCAGGCAACAAATAGCAATTTCTAGTTCCAAGCAGCAGTAAGGCCAAATGGAAGAAGACTTTTACAATGACTATGCCTAAAAAAAAAAAGTATAGCTTGAAGGATTATCTACAAAATGAGCTATAAACATAATGTGGCCAACATTGGAGAGAAAAGAGAGGAAAAAGAATTTGTTAGCAGGAAAGTATTTTACTTTGTAAAGTAGCTGAGTACCCGTCCTTACACCCTTTAGATGTCCTGGCCTGACACATAATATTATTTGGAATGGATGCTTAAGAAATTCGAAGCATACTTTAGACAATGGCAGACCAGAATGACAATTACTGATTTTAATTTTCCCCATTACGCGGAACCGTTGACTGTAAAAGAATTGGCAAAACACAGACACTTGTCAATTTCCCTCAGCTTGTAAACATGGGCATATGTCTCTTAACATTATTTTTATTTCAATTAAGATTTTTTTTTCCTAAATTGCCCACAGGCAGATGGTCTTGTTGGAAGTACAAACAGCCTCTTTTATGTGCTTCCGTTTTCATGCTCCTCAACTTGTTTTAAAATATTAATATCTTACTTTATATATTTTGAACATCTTGGAAAATCAGTAGCCAATGCAGAATGATCACACTACTTGGGCATGTTTCTTCAGAAACACGGTATTTACTTAATATGAGTGCATGTGGCTTGCATGTAAGCACAATTGAACATTTTTATATTGTTTTTGAAGAATATAGTTGTCATGTTATTTCAATTTTCAAAATGGTAGAAAGAATGCAAAATAAAAATGAGAAGTCAGTAGGCTATTTCATTAAATAGAAGATCCATTAGTAATTAGAAATGAAAGACAGGAGACTGGGGTTGTGGTTCAGTGCTAGAGCACTTGCTTGGCACGTGTGAGGCACTGGCTTTGATCCTCAACACCATGTAATCAATCATCAATCAATCAATCAAATATATTGTGTCCTTCTACAACTAAAAAAATTTAAAAAAAGAAATGGAAGAACTTAGAGAAGTTATTCTGGGTGGTGACTGATAGATGGGGAAAGTTCTCCAGTGGGTATGTTTTCATTCCAGAAAAGCATTTAATTGAGCTACTCATAATGCCTTTGTTAGGCTGGGACATGGCTGAAGGGTGGGGATGCCAGCTGGTGTGCCCTCTGCTGACTGAGTGGCTGCAGGGAGGCTTCTGCTCTTGTGTGCCATGCGTCTGTTCTTGATCTTTCTCTGCTCAGTATGATAAGCAACAACTTGGAAGAGAAAGCAGACCCATGGAATTTTTAAAAGAACCAACTGTAGAGGTTTTAATACAGCTTGCAGAACAAGATTAATGTGCTCTAAATAGAATTGGAAAAATAAATCAACACTATATAATCCAATAGACTGAATTTTAAAAAAAATTGCTGGTTTAAATTCCAAGTACGTAATAGAGATGAATGTTTGCACATAATTTCATGTAAACATGATTAGAAGACTTTACACAGAATGCCATACATGCCAACAGTGAAAGGAATAAAGTTGTATAAGAAGTTAATCTTCTACTGGCAAGTATTGAAAGATCTGATATCCAGAGAAGAGCAAAACGTCATAGCACTACCGATTCCACTCCCAATCGGGATGTATGGGAACCTGTGTATTTCTTTTTGGTTGTCATGGTTTTTTAAGGACATGGAAAAATTAGATATAATTCAGGGGCAGGTGAGATTCCCTGCTCTGGGAAGTGGAGGTCTTCAGCCTGAGATGTCTTAAAGAAGACTTGACCGCAGGCGTTAGTGAAAGCTGGGACATAGACGTGTGCTTTCTATCCTTTCCCCTGCACTTGGCACAACTGGGATTACCGGATCTAAGTTAAAGGAAGACTGCTGTGACTCAGAGGAACAGGGAAACCCCTGGCACACTGAGAAATGCTCTTAAATGCTGCGTAAGAGGCTGAGCCATCCACAGAGACCTTAGGATAGCTGGTTGACACAGTATGGACAGCCTTCCAACAAAGGATGGAGATTCAGGTGGGGTGATATCAAATTCTGTTTGATTTAATGATGTTCCAGTTCCTCTTTTTAGGAAACCTGTCATAAGAGTTAAACAGAAGATTTGTTTTTAATTTTTTGTAGAAGGAAGATTTAATTCTATAAGGAACTTAGTTAGTTCAATGTTCTTAAGATTCCAGTGTCAATGGGAAACCCATCAGTGTGGGCACCCACAGGCATGCTGATCTGTGGTAAGCCCTGGAAACAGGTGGGGTTGAGTCAGACTTCTGCATGGGGCCTGTGCTTCACTAACGCTGCTACCTTTGGCCTGGATTTTGAACTTCTGCATCACTTTTCTAGACCTGCTTCCAGCCCTCCTGGACCTCAATGGTGTACAGAATCCCAGAAATAGCAGAAAGGTCTTGTGTCAGATGGAAGTGAAAACTGATGCCACACCAATCAACTTAAGAGCAGGTAAGGTACAATGGGGTGCTGACTTGGAAAGCCAATGTTCAGCCACATGTGGCCAAATAGAAGCTTGATTGTTGGGTTCTTAGCATGATGAAAGAACTTCCATGTGTTACTGGTTTTAGCTGCAAACATGTACAACAATCCAGCAAAATCTCTTTTAGCCTAAAACTACTGGACAGACACTCAGGGAAGGGTGGTGGTTTTAAAAGCAGCAACAACTGAGCAATAAATGGTATTGCCTTTAAATGTCCCTTGTTTATGGGGACATTCAATCACAACTCATCATTTTATGGCAATTACTGAATCTTAATGTGTCACATTTGGACTCATTAAAAACATAGTAATTACATTTTAATTCTGTAATCAAAATAGAAGCAAACCTGGCATTTGAGCAAGGAAGAACTCTGGTGGAGACTGACATGTTTGTGTGCCCACTGTCATTCACAGGATGATTTGTTTATAAAGATACAGCTATTTTCTGTCTGCTAAGCCCTCTAGGGAGAGATGAATTCTTGGCCATGACAACTTTTTCTGTGAATGCTGTCTAGAAATTTGTGTGTGTTTTCAATGAAATTTTAAGGCTGGCAGGAAAGGAAGGCTTATCATTTCCTGAGGAGCTATGGAGAACACTAGTGTGAGGCAGAATCTGTGTGTTTGGCCTTCGCGAATGGGAGCACTCTCACCCTCCACTGCCATTTTGTTTATCTTGAATAATCTACACCGCCCTGGCTAAGGAGGGTGTCATTGCCCGCTCATGCAGTCTCCTCTTCCCCCACGGGATGCCTCAAATTCTCTGCTGATCTCCTGGGTATATTTTAGTTTTCCCTTGGGACATGCATCTGCTTCAGTCCCTTACAATGTAGCATCCTCTCACCACCAGGCCATGAACAGAGATCAGATCCCATCAAAGAGTATGCGTCTGGCTTCTTGCCAGGGTACTATTGGGATAATTCCAGCTAATAAGACCTCAGAATAAACTCTGGCAATGATATGCTCATTCTGATGAGGGAAATGTAAGAAAACACATAATTTCCTCCTGCTATCTTGGTTGCTTCACACCTAAATTGGGCCACTATTGGGACTTACAGTTAATACTATGTCAACTGCCCTGTTTGATTTTTTTTTTTAAATGTGTCCTTTTATGTTTAGAAACTCATGCTCAGAGAAGTTGGTTTTTTAAAAATATTTTTAGACCTTTATTTTATTATAACATTTATTTGTACATGGTGCTGAAAATTGGACCCAATACCTCACACATGCTAGGCAAGCACTCTACCACTGAGCCACAACCCCAACCCCCTGAATTTGGTTTTGGAGATCATATTTTTCTATGAGCTTTACTATGCCTGGTTCTTCCCCATCTGAGATAATAGATCTAGACTAGTGTGAGTGTGTGTGTGTGTGATTGGTAAATTTGGGTATTAAATTGCTTCTAAAGTCTGTTTGAAGGCTCTGGGCTTCTTTGTTCTGAAACAATGGTTGTACGAGCAAAATCTATAGCTTTGATGGACACTAAGGACAACTCAGGTTAAATAAATAACTCGGAGACAAGTGGGAAAGAAACCCTTGTGAATGGGGTATTTATTTTCTTTCCCTCACAAATTCAGGGAGGCAGGGGTGTCTGGAAAGGGACACCTACCTTTAGTTTTGATCAGAATTTGGTCATGTTTGATTCCTTTCATGACCAGATGCAGGGCATTTAAATGCCCCCCTTTTATGTTCTGAGTTTCATACTTGAACCAGGTGTGTGACCATGGACTTGTGTATGGACAGCTGCTCATGGTTCAGATGAGCTCCCTGGGTTTTCTACCACACAGACTTATGATACAAGGTTTTTAGTCAAATGTAAGTAAAATGTCATCAGTTTTCCTCTTTCCCATTTTTGGTTCTGGATATATATTTACTTATATGATTATATTTTATGCTAATACCTTTTATTGTTTACCAAAAGTGTATGTTGTGTGATGGCGAATGGGTTATTGTACATATATTTAGTCACTGAACATTACAGATAAATGAGGAATGTGAACTAGGGAAAATGGGAATGTGAGGGGACAAAATCAAATTTTGGAAAGTATAATTAAAGTTACGAATCGAATTGAGTTGTTTAGATATTTGGCTCCAGAAGGACTATAGATGTTGAGCTGCTTCAATCTTCTAGAGTGTGGGATCAGTCAAGACCTGTTAGAGACAGTTGATCCTCCCATGCTCCTTTGTAACAGGAAAATTACAGAATTATGCTAGCTAGCTTCACGCTATTGGCATTTGGTGAAAAGCAAAGAGTCTTGGAATCTGGGAGGTTCATGTGAGACCTACTTTTGAAAGAATATGTCTATGTTCTAAATTGGACAAATTTAGAGTCATCATTGAAAAATAATCTTCCTTTACTTCATTCACATGACCTTTTCTTAAGAACAAAGACTAGCCACACTTAAGGGGTAAAGGTGTGTGTTGAGGTTTCCTTGCCCTGGGTCTGTCCTCACCTTGACAAGAAGCCTCTGGAAAATATCTGTCTCATCATTTCATTGTGTCAGAACTGGGACTTCTGCAGCATTTGGGTTGTTTTCATATGAATGCAGGGAAACCAAATCCCTCACTTTCCAAACAATTATTCTCACAGAAACTGGAAGAAGATAGAGAACAGAAAGATATGTAATAAACATTTAATGGTAGGAAATCAAATGCAGTGGCTAGTAAATCAAAATATTACTTCATAATTTAAAGTCTAAGTGATTACGATCAATTTCTATTCAGGTTTTGAATAGAATTTTTTATTTCTATTTTTCTCTTTTCCTCATCTGTAGGTGTTTGTTACAATAGTTTGGATAATAATCTTTCATTTTATAATTACCTTCTTTTTCTAATCTGCTGTTCATGTTTTACCTTTACCTGTGCTGATATTTGTGATGTGAATATTTTTAAATTCTCAAGGTCAAGCTTATTAATATTCTCTTGAGGGCTTGTCTTTTTCTACCCAGGGGTCATACAGGTATATAGAGGTATTACTCACAATTTCCTTTTTTTTTTTTTTTTAAATTTTGAGGCAGTCTCTCCAAGTCGCTCAAGGTGACCCTGAAATTGTGATCCTCCTGCCTCAGCGTCTACAGCAGCTAGGACTACAGGTAAGCGCCCCAGCACCTGCTTGCTCTAATATTTTTAAAGTTTTGTCTTTCTATATATTTAACTTTCCTATTTCCTTCTCATTGAAGTTCATACCCTTCTGAACTTTTTCTGTTTGTTTGAAGAGGGCAAATTTCTCCCTATTAATTTCCCATGCTTTCTCTAAACACCAAGTTCCTTTATGTGTGGATCCCTTTCTAGACTATCCTACCAGCCATGCTTGTAGGATGTCTGGTTGGTCCTAACACTCCCTATTTTAATACCCTCCCTGAGATACAGTCTTAGGATCTGGGAGTGACTCCTTTTGCATGCATACTTGTGTGTGTGGTGATAGTTAGCCCTCATTTTAGAAAATGTCTTTGGTGCAGGAAAAGAAAACAAAGGTGAGAACTCACAGTTCCCATTTTCCCAGGAGACTGGCAGACATGGGCAGGTGAGCTGAATCATGGACAACCATAGTTCTTTGGAACATGTTTGGACAGGTGAATGTATATAAGTAGGAAACTGAGGGAGGCTAGGTAAAGGTCTTGGTGAGAAAATGTGAAGGCCATGGAAATTTGTTGGAAATACTTGAATTAGAATGAATAAATTACAAAGGTAGCTAATCACAAGATTCACAAGCTGACCAGTCTTGCTTCTGTCCCCTGACTTTTCCCATAACCCAGGACATCCTGAATGGACTGTCATATCCTCCTCAACTTAAGTCAGACAGTGAGGACTCTAAGAATAAAGTCCTGAAGAAAAATCAGGTAGATGGGATCAGGGCAGAAAATCCTGGCAAAGACCAAGGCTGACCTTGCTCCATGATTGACAGCTCCCCTGCCCTGTGCAATGGGGTTCAGCATTACAGATGGCTGCCAAAGCAAGTTCTAGTCATTCACTGTTTTTTTCTTCCTCCCTCACCCAGTTCCTTGTACTCAGTGAGCACGGTCACTGCAGAGCTTCCTCTCTCAGACCAAGGGTGTAGACTGAGGGAAAGAAGTTACCACGGTACTTGCAATTTTGAATCCTGTGTCCCTAAATGGGTGTATGAGGGTCCAGAAATCTTGATTTAATGGATTCATGCAGGTGATGGAGGTGAATGGCAGCACAATGTTGTTTTCATTTATTTATTTTGTTTCAAGAAGGAGGAAGAACTGAAGAAGGAAGAGGAAAAGGAGAAACACTTGTGTTTACTATAACCTCCAAATGAGGGAGAGAGAAATGGATGCATGTAGTCATTTCATAGTTGAATGAAGCAAGACGGACTCTGCGAGGCCCTCTCCACAGCCTTCTTTATCATTTCATGTTGAGCTGCTCATTCTCCATTGCATTCATATCCCAGGTCGCTGAATACGAAAATTCTCTCCTTTCCAGTATATCAGCCCCTCTGCAATCATTCTCTCTCTATGTCTTTAGCTTAAGTTATACAAAAGGGACTAACCTTCCAGAAATACCCACCCACTTATCCTTGGTAACAGATGAAACGTCACTGGTTCATAGTGGGTAGGAGTAAAAAGCACTGTGTGCATACAGTATTCATGTCTAGAAAAGTGCCTGGACTCCTATACCCAGGTCAGTGATCTGAAACCAATTTCTTATTTTTATTTTGGTTTGCCTTGAAAAGGACTTGTTTTCTAATCTAATGTGCTAATGTAGAAGTCTCTATGTTTAGTGGTTTTTAAAGAATTTGACAGATATTTTAAAGAGTACCAGAAAGGTCTAGTTACTTAATATTGGGATTTTTTTTCTTACCTCGAGAAGCACACTGTGATTTGAGCTTTTACATGAAAGCAGATTTGAATTAAGAGTCTTATGAAGCTAAGGACTGAAAATAAGGGCTGACAGCAAATAGAATTGTGCATGGCTTGAAATATGTCACAGTGCATGTATGATTTCTAGATAAGCACATCTATACCAAGGAGGAAAATAACCAAGCAGAGAAAGCAAGTAGGTGGTAGGTACACGAGTTTTACACAGTTTTGAACAAAAGTTGTCTATTTAATGTTTTTCCTATTGTAGTAAATGAAAGATAATATTATTCTAAAATAAACCTCGCCAGGAGAAAAGGAGCAAGAATAGAAAAACAAAAACATTGATGACCACAACCAATGGATTTTCTTTTGGCACTGGGAACTAAAGCCAGGGGTGCTTTACCATGGAGCCATATTCGAGCTCCTTTTATCTTTTATGTCAAGATAGGGTCTCTCTAAGTTGCTGAGACTGGCTTTGAACTTGCAATCCTCCTACCTCAGCCTCCCTGGGATTACAGGAGTGTGCCCCTGTGCCCAGCAGGACATTTGCGATGGTTCAAAAGAGCTGCTAAAATATGAGGATATAATTTAGTCTGTGACCTTGAAATGTACTTCAAAATACATTGAACACTGATTTAACAGAATCTTGTAAACAACTTTAGTTACACAATTTCAACTTACAATTGACCAAAAGGTGACTTAAAATTCAATTTTTAGCTGATGCAAATAAATACAGAGAACCAAGTTCAGTCTCTATGTTTTTTAAAGAAAGATTTAACTGAAACTTTTAAATGGAAAGAATGACTTTGCATTAGATTATGTGTTAGTGTGATTTTTAAGCCGCATGGACCTACCTGGAAATTTTACCCACGTCAGCTCTAAAATTTATTAAATTCAAAAAAATCATTGAGAAAACTTCTGCTTTGAAGTTTAAATGTAGAACGCAGAGGGAGAAAGTTTCAGCGAATAAACTGCAATCCATCTGGGTAAACTGCCAATCTGGATGGATTTGTGGCCTCGAGTACAGCCATCCACGGGGGCCTGGTTCCAAGACTCCTGTGGTACCCAGATCTGTGGATGCTCCAGTCCTTTATTTAAAATGGCACAAATCAGATGAACAGATGGACAGGAGATGCCAGTTGTAATGTTTCCTC
Organism: Glaucomys volans; assembly: GCA_020662805.1. Lineage (NCBI taxonomy): Eukaryota > Metazoa > Chordata > Mammalia > Rodentia > Sciuridae > Glaucomys > Glaucomys volans. The sequence goes on along the minus strand of JAJEJO010000441.1, from coordinate 438,092 downwards.
TTCGATTTCTGATAATTCTATTTATTTGAGGTTATTATTTTTTCTTAGTCTAGAAAAGGATTGGCAATTTTATTTGTTTGCAGAAAACCAACTCTTCCTTCCCTGTTTTTTTTCTATTATTTTCCTATTCTTTATTTAGTTTATTTTCACCATCATCTTTATTGTTTCTTTCCTTCTGCTGACTTCAGGCTTAGCTTGTTTTCCTTATTTTAGTTTCTTGCAATGTCAGATGAGGTTGTTGATTTGGATTTTTTTAAATGTGCTTAAATTTCCCTGGATGCTCTTTTCACTGCATCTCATTAGTTCTGCTATGTTTCATTTTCATTTTTCTTAAGAGATTTCCTAATTTCCCTTTTGATTTCTTCTTTGACTCATTGATTGTTCAAGAGTGTGTCATTTAATTTCCACATTTTTTTTGAGGATTTTTCAGTTTTACTTCTGCCATTAATTTCCAGTTTCATTCTGTTGTGATGAGAAGAGACATCTGATATATCTTCCATCTTAAATTTGTTAAGATGTTTTTTGTGGTCTAACACGTGATCCATCCTGGACAGGATGCTGTGTGTTTGGGAAGAACGTGTGTTCTGCTGCTGTTGGTGGATGACTCTGTGTGTGTCTGTTACGTGGTTTATAGTTGTTCAGATCCACTGTTTCCCTATGGATTCTCCTACCTGGGTGGTCTGTCCACTATTGGAGGTGAGGTTTGGAAGTCTCTTACTGTTATTGTATGGTTATTTATTATTTTCTTCAGTCCATCAATGTTTTAAATATCCAGGTGCCTGGATGTTGGGGGCATGTAGTGATACCTGTCATATTTTCCTGATCAAATGACCCTTTTATCATTATATCATGTCATTTTTGTCTCTCAAAGACAGTTTTGGACATCATGTCTATTTTACCTGATGTGTCTACTCCTGGTCTCTGTGGGTTACCATTTGCATGGAATGTATTTTTTCATCCTGTCATTTTCAGCCGAGGCATGCCCCTCTACTTACGGTGAATATCTGATGGACAACATATAATTGTACATTGTTTTTTTAAAATCCATTCAGTCATTCTGCGTCTTTTGATTGAGGAATTAAATTTGCATCCAATGTCTTTGGACTGAGGAATTAAATCTGCTCACATTTAAAGTAATTACTGGTAGACAGGGACTTATTATTGCCATTTTGCTCTTTTCTGTCAGTCTTGTGGCTCTTTTAGTTTGCTATCTTCCTTTGTGTTTCATAATTTTTTTGGAATGATGTGCTCTGATTCCTTTATCTTATTTGTTTATGCATCTTCTATAAGTATATTCTCTTTGGTTGCTGTGGGGCTTACATAAAAGTGAGTACTCATAAAATATTTGAAATAGGATAGTTTCATTTTCCTATATTTTGGCAAAATCTAGGCATTTTTGGACATTTATCAAAGTTAATACTTGCAGGGCGAATTCTAATCTACTATTTGAAAATACCAGGGTTCAGTAAATAATGCATCACACATATATTATTGATCTATTTCTAAGTGACTGGACTTACACTTTGTGTTCTGAAGCTATACCTCCATAAGTCTTATTTAAACTGCATTCTTTCATAATAATTCTAGTATTTCATGATCCTGTCTAAAAGATTGATAGTGGAGCCTGAGTTTATAGGATGTTCTTTTTTTTGAAAGAAGACACAGCATTGAATGGTATCTGGACAGCTGTGCTCTTGGGGGCCATTCGGGTGAGCCCATCCCTCCACCTCTGTGTTACATTCTATGCATAAAATGTCCAGTTAGTGTTTAAATAGTCATGGAAATACCCCTGTCTCTGCATCTTACCAAAGTTCCTCATAACTGAGATTCAAAAGCAGCTCATGCTCCTCATGATTTCGACTGCTACATTGCCTCTGCGGGCACACAGAATCAACATGGCACAACCCTGTACATAAATGGATCACATAATATGAAATCTTAAGGGATTTAAAAAATCTGGGAAGCATTTTTAGAGAATATATGTCCTACAATATGGTTTCTAAGTTTTCCCCAAACCCAATGCACAACCAGGTAGACCAGTTGGAAGTGTGAGAATAATAGAATAATAGACCCCCCACTTCAAATGCCATCTACATCAGGTGGCACAATCTAAGCTGGTATCAGCCTGCAAAAAGTACAACTTCCCTTGCCCTGACTCTGGCCCACAGATAGATGTTTTCCACCACTTTTACCCGGAGCCAAGAGTCTTGTAGTACTTCTCACTGAGAAAACTCATAGCTTCTGAGTTTTCTCCTAGTAAGGAAAAAGAAAGAAGCAAGCTGCCTGCGTGAAGAGGTTTCTCCGTTGCTTTAGCTGAACCCCACAGTCCAGGCAATTGGTAAAGAATTTATTTAGCTCTAGTTCTGCTAAATAGTGGGTGCTGGTCTCTGCTCAGCATCTAGTGACAGTGGCCTTGTCAGGACATGGCAGGTGGAGGGAACCACAGAGAGACAGGGCTAGTGTGCAAGCTCTGGTCTCGCTTCCTTTTCTGGTAAAATCATGGCTGCAATCATGGGGTCTCCCTCTCATGACCTCATCTAGTCCTGATTGCCCCCCCAAAGGCACCACCTCCAAATACTAACATGTATGTGACTTTGAGGACAAGGTTTCTAACACATGAATTCTGGGGGGAGACACCCAAACCATGGTACCACCCACAAAGAGCAATGAAACCTAGCAGTCCTGGTCACTTTAGGTGTCTTTGACACTTTCCTTTTTCCTTTAACCCTCAGCACAGCTTTGTAAAGGAGGTCCTGTTAATTACCGGGCAACTTCTTCTTCACCTCACCCTGCTACTCATCATTCTTCATATTAAGATACCAAGGCTTAGGCAGGTTATAGAATTTTCTCAAGATTGCACATCTAACAACCAGTAGGTAGTGCCAGCAACAAACCCCAGAGTCAAGCTGGGGCCACTATACCCCTTTCTCCTCCGGGAATTTCTAAAACTGGTCACATTAGTGGTTTTTCAGCATGCCACAGAAAAAGTCATCCAAGTAGCTATTTCTGAATTAGGAAAATGTTTTTCTGAATTCACATTAAAGAGTCAAAGTTTATGGGTGCAACATGGCTTAATAAACTCCATAAAACTCTGAAGGTATTGCATGTGTACAAAGTAATACTTCGGTTTAGAAATTTAGGAGGTTGATATTGATCAATTTACTATTGCAGTCTTTGCCTGCCAATTCTTTTGAAACTAAAAACTTTGAACTTGTTCCACTGTGTCTGAATCCTATTCATTCCATTTTCCTAAGGCTTGAAGGGTCAGACTCCTTTCTTTTACCCTCATTAGCTACCAGGATCTGCAGTATTTCAATAGTTCTATCCAGACCTCCAAAAGCTTTCCTGGTATTATAGGGGTTGCAACTGATACCCACCAGAGTCAGGTATGGTAAGGGACAGGTGTGGTGGCCAGGACCATAACAGGTTTGGGGAATAGAATATTTTCCATTTTATTTGCTTAAAAAATTATCCCTAGGTGGTGGGAGTCCTTAAAAAACTTCTCTTCCTCAATTTAAACTAAACATAATAAATGTATATTATATTTTTCCTTTTACCTTTCTAGTATGTCATAGTTGTTTTATTGTCTTGTTGTGGTAAATGTTAAATCTTGAAAAATCTGCAGGGATTTTGTAGGAGCTGACTGTGGAGATGAATGTCAATTTAAATTGGTTCCTCTGGCATTTGTTAGTAATACAATTTATAATTATGAGATTATAAATAATTCAAATTAAAGAGGAAATATGGTCCGCAGACATCTCCACATCATCAAAACAACTTTTACACACGTCAACCTGTCTCAAGAATCAAAAACTCCATTATCTTGTTACATAAATTCAAATCAATAAAGTAGTTTTAAAACATTGTTTTTTCTTGTTCATGTAGATTTCCTCTGTATCCTCGGTTTTCCTTTATAAAATCCTTTTGTCCTTCTCATTTTTTGACATTTATCCTAAATGAATGTTCATTAGGTAAATGTTGGTGTAAAGGTTGTGGAGACTTGTCATGAAGTATAATCTGTATGCCAATCCATCAAACTTTTTTAATTTGGAGAGCATGGAACTTCATGTAGATCACAGTGACTTGAAGTGTTCATCATGTAAAAAGACATTGAGTTTAATTTTCTTCAAATTTTGATTATTAAGAATATCTTTGATCTACAAATATCAGATCTTGAACAAACTCAAGGAAATATATGCCAAAGGATTAAAAAGCATAAATCAAATAGATCAGATGACCTTTGACAACTTTATGAACTGCTTTTCACACTTTGTTACGAAAGAAAAGGGCAATTTCATTCCATTCCTATTATGAATTCATTAAATTTTTAAAGTTCTAACCTCTGAAATTTTGCAGTTTTCGTGCTGAGCTTCCTGAAGCGCTGGCACTTCTAGAAGTCTCTGAGGTGCCTGAAGGGTGGAGGGAGGTGTGGAGGCGGGGCTCCTGGCCTCTCCCTCCCTTCCAACTGAAGTGCACATTATAATCTCTCTTCATGTTGAACTTACAACGATGAGTTCATCTGAAGAAGACACGCGCAGCTCAAGAACATGAGCCTCTGGTTTAAACAAATTCCAAGCAGGGGACAAACAAACACATCTGTTTTCACTACCTCGCCATTTCTAAACTCTTCCATGTACTGTTGAACTTTTTCACAAGTCATTAAAATAGAATTTGTTCAGTCTGAAAAGGTCAATTCCAATTCCACAATTCCAACTGACCTTCTAAGAAAGGCAAAGCCATGTGCACTAACACCACGAGTGGCTTCAGGGAGCTGGGTGGACAAGCAGGGCTGGGGACTTGCAGGGCAGTGAAGCTACTCTGGGATCCCACTGTGGTGGAGGCATGCCATCATGTTCATCGAGAGTACACAAGAGTGACCCCTGCAGAGCACTGTGCACTGGGTGTGACGGTGACGTGCCAATTTATTTTATTGTCTGTGAAAAATGTACTCTGGTGAGGGAGGCTCTGTGTGTGTGTGTGTGCGGGGGTGAGGGGGTGGTCTTCGCACCTTCTGCTCAATTTTCCTATGAACTTAAAACTGCTCTTAAAATATCTATTAAAAAAAGAAACACTTCATTGTGTATTAAGTGAAGCACAAGGGACTTCTTGGATTTACTGTATTTCTAGAAGGTTGTTGATGACTGATAGGTGCCATGGTTTAAAAAAATGCAGAAATGATCAAGTAAGATTCATCATAGCATCTCCAGAGAGCAAGAACTATTGCAGAGGTACCTGGAGGGCCTGGTGACATCCCTGGTGGCTTCCACATCATGGTTCCAACTCTGGTGAAGGAGGAAGCTCTGCGGTTGTCATGGAGATTCTGGGGTCTTCCTTGACAAGAACCATGACTTACAACCCAGGGAAGATGGTCTCCTGGAAATGGCTCCTTCCTCATGAGGACCAAAGAGAATGGGCTGCGGGGGAAGACCTTTAACCTCTGAGGGGAGGGGAAAACTGGGAACCCAACTGCAGGGCTTGCTGCTCTGCAGGAAGTACAAGTGACAGCAGGAAGTTCGGCAATTTGCATAAGAAGGTGGCAGGAGACTGGTGGGAGGCCAGCGGGCCTGCAGAAGAGAAGGAAGTGGAGACGCTCAGGTAGTTCACACTCACTAAAATGACAACTGTGGCGTGGTGAGGTCAACACAGATGCAGCTCTATGCATCTTACCAGCAGCCGGGCATGGGATAATTCATTCTTCTCACTCCCGCCATTCTCCCTAAGAACTGTTTTGGGCCTTGCTTGTGGGTCCCAAGCTCTCCACACACTCGCTTCTCCCTGATTCAAGAGGCATTGATAGTTGTCCCTCCGTCCACCCTGCACATAGCTCAGTTCTCATTCTGTGCATAAGGATAGTCTGAGGCTGTGTCTGCTTCTTCCACCTTTCTTGCTCCTCTGCATCTTCCCTCCCTATTTTTAGCTTCGTTACTCCTCACATCAGCTCCCCTTTCCATCAGTAGTATATTTGCCCCACACCCTGGACACCTCTGGGCAATCGCTGAAGGCTTCTCAAAGGCTGGGGCACACTCTCAGTGCCTCGTCTGCATTCTTTATGCCATTATTACAACCACCCTAGGGAGCAAGTTCCATTATTAGTCCAGCTCCATAAGGAAACGGAGGCTTAGAGAGGCCGATGACTTGCCCAAGACCCCACAGCCAGTGAGGAGTGACGGGGTGCCCTGGGGCAGCTGGGTGTGGGGCAAACATACTACTCTCCTTTCTCGCCGCTTTCTTCTCTTCCTCCCACTTTCCCCCTGGTTGTTCTTTGTGTGGAATGCCCCTTACATTCCCTGGCTTCACCTTCCCTGGCCAGTACCATATAGGACATTTCTGACGTGGTCTAACTATGCTGCCATAAGCTCCTGTGATGTGGATGATTGACCAAGGTGACATTGAGAGTTTGGTGGTGTGTCTTGGTGGTCACACTGCATTGATGCCTCATACCGAGCATGGGATAAATTACAGTACATGAGCTGGTTTTTGCATCTGCCCTGAACATGTCCCATCCAAAGTCCAGGCATTGAAACTTAAGGGCCAACATGAGAGTCCTAAGAGGCAGGCCTTTGATGGGTCATTAGGCCGTGAGGGCTCCTTCCCTTGTGAATGCATTAAGGCCCTTACGAAGGGGGTTCACACCCAGTCAGCCCTCTTGCCTGTTAGTCTTCTGCCACCTGAAGTCACAACATCCCCCTGGCCTCTGCAGTGTCCAAGGAGAAGTGGAGACAGGACCCTCACCAGACAATGAACCTGCCAGAATGCAGACTCCAGACTTCCTGCACTCCAGAGCTGTGAGAAATAAACCCCTTTTCTTTATAGATCACCCAGTCTGTGGCGGTACTGGTTACCGCAGCACAAGCAGATGGAAGCAGCACCCTCCCTTACCAGCCACCCACCAGCAGCTCTTACACCTCTTTAGCCAGTGTTTCTGATCCTGCCTGGAGTCTGGAGAGAACTGGCAGACATGAACGTGGTCTTGACTACACCTAGAATTACAATGAAAGGGCAGTGGCCGGAAATATGGAAGATGTTTTGGGAAGCCTTTGGATTCTGTTCACTGGATCAATTGGCCTGGACCAAGCACCCTGGGGTGGACCAATAGAAGGACAGACACACTGTGGAAAAATAACCCCTCACTAGAGAACAAGAAGTGCCTTTGCATGTATGATAGTCCCTCCAGAGATGGGCTCCTATCAGAGAGCAGGCAGTGCCAGACCTATGGAAGACTGAGCATGGGCAGCCCCTCCAGAAGCCCTTGACTGACCTTCGGATGGCTGCCATGTTAGTGACAATGATGGAGTTTTCTGAATATTTACTTTAAATAAATGAGCAGGGTTGACACAGTGAACTCAAAACCAATGCACGCATTTAGAAATGAGAAGGCTGCTCCTAACAAGAAAGTCGGGCTGTTTTATATCATTGTTTTCCTTCTCCTCAATGGATTGCTTAATTTATTTTCCTTCTGTCTTCATTTTCCTTTCAATATTCGTAATTTGCATTGGCATGCATATTTAAAATATAACAAGGATTAAATGTGATCATTGTAATGTTTTCTATACCAGAAATATATACTACGGATAGTCTACAATGGGGATAATTTGTATGTGGCTAATTGGAACTTGACAGAATCATTCTTAACAATTTTCATGGGGGTTCTAAGAAGTATTTACAAGTTCTTTTTCATTTGTAAAATATGCACTGCAAAATCCCACTCTGGTCTTAGTGTTACTTTGTGTTCTCACCATTGAATTTCCCTCCTGCGATGATATTCAGCCTTTGTGCATAGTAAGCACTCTGTAATGTTTGCTGAATAGACTCAAGTCCTTCCTGGTCTATTTGGCCCACTGCTTCCTCATTGTTAGGCTCAGGAACTCCAGAAATACAAGCCTAAGGAAACAACGCATACACTGCATAGGAATAGGAACCTTCACACAGTCCTAGGGGCGAGAGGGGAGTAGTGTTACTCTCACAGGAAAGTTAGAGAAACCAAGAAGAGGGAAGTTCTTTCTCAAAGTCATGACAGGTGCCCAGTAGTAACACTTGTCTTTCATGGTCATAGTCTTGCAGAGTGCTTGTGAAGAGTGGGAAAGTGAATGGATGACGTGAATAACTCCAGAAAAGTCTGCTTCATCACTGACGATGGCATCAGTGCCCTTAGATACGATAGCATCCATGCAAAGCCAGGTAAATAATAGAAATAGAATAATAGAAATATAAATAGAAATATAAATAATAGAAATATAAATAATACGGTGCACGTGATTTTCTAGGCACTATCCTAGCTGTGGAACCTCCTTGCTAAGGGTGTGGGAGTGTTTGGATCACGAGGTGTTCAACACTCAGCTCAACAGAGAGTGGTGTGGAATTAGAGTCAGATACGCTGGAGCACCCAGAACATTCCTCTTGAATTCATTAGTTATGAAAATTAGAAAATGATCAAGCCCTCCTAATTCCACTGTTTCTGTGACCACTAAAAACAAAACAGGTGCAGGTGTGTGAAACGACAACCCGATGGGTTCCAGAATAGCTGTCCCTAAGCCTGCCCTTCAGCAGAGCCACAGCCCTGAAACCTCCCACCCAGCCTGCACCTCTGAGGTCCTCGAACTTTCAACACCATCTACCTGAAGGAGATCTGGCCACGGGTGAGAAGCACGCAGTCCTGTTGGGCAGGGGGTGTCAGGAAGGCCTGCAGGCCTCTGCAGAGGTGGAAGTCCTTTCCAGGGCAGGCCAGAGACCAACAGGGACATGGCGAGGGCTGCGAAGAAGTCCTGTGGACACAGTTTTCCAGTTCTCTGCAAGGCTGTTCTGTCGGCCAGCCTCCCTCGATACCCGTGTGAGGGAGAAAAGTGTCATGGAGTCTTGTCAATGACATTACCATAGCAGAAAGGAAGCCGTGGGTGTCCTACTGTGACCACAGCAGGTCACCACAAACAGGTGGCCTGAAACCACACAGAAGGGTCCTCTCAGTTCCGTGGGTTAGAATTCCCTCAAGGGTCTCGCTGATCTCAAAGTAAGGAGAGTTAGGTCTCCATTCCTTCCTGCAGCCTCTGAGGGACAGTCTGGTGTGTCCTCCTCGTGCCCCTAGCTCAATGGGACCCCTGCATTCCTCAGCGAGGCCCCCTCACTCCGTCTCCAAAGTTAACAACAGAGCACCTCTCTAGCCTTGGCCATCTCCCTCCTCCACCACAGCTGGGAAAGGGGCACCGTGGGAAGCACTCGGGTAACTGAGGAGCGCCTGGGCAGTATTGGGTGGTCTCTGCCTGGAGGTCTGGATCCTGAAGTGGATTGGCAAGGGCCTCCTTCCAGGTGAGGTCACTGCCATGGGTTCTAAGAATTAGGACGTGAACATCTGGAGATCATTACTCTGCTTAAAATTCCAACCTGAAGTCAAGGCACAGCTTCCCAGCACTGAAGAAGATGGGAGCACACTTCCCAGACACCTGGGTTTCTCTTCCTTGCAAATTTTACCTTAATACAAGACATTAAATTAGCCTTGGTAATCACAGCATTTTAAAAAACAGCACAATTATTAGACATCACATGTATAATAGAGGGTATACATGTAATACACATGTATACATGTACACACGTATTTATTCATGCATGTGTGTAAACTATGTGAGTTTAGATATATATCAGCACACAAATATTATTAGCACTTTTGGAACCATCTTGGTCAAATCACCTAGCTAGATCACACGAAATAACTTTCCAATTTTTGCAGTGCCTGGTTAAAATACATACAAAGTCTACCACGGAGGTGTGTGTGCCTCTGTGTGAGGTTATAACTCATGGCAAAAAGCAAGTTTATAAACACTGAAATAAATAAAAGAATAAAAATCTGCACCGTGAAAATGCTACAAATGGAAATCAAATGCCCCAGTCATTGAGCAGCTGCTGAGTGACAGGCACAGAGTATTCACAAAGGCCCCCGAGCCTGGTGCTTGGTTGGTCCCTGGAAGCCTCCCAAGTGAGGACAGGACAGCCATGCAGGAGGTGACAAGGCAAGACAGATGCAGGCTCTGAGCTCCTGGAAATAGGATCCCAGGCCTGGGCTGCCAGATGCTGGGGTGTGTCTCCTGGTGGAGCTCTGACTGGGTTGTGGGAGCAAAGGGCCCTTGCAAGGCAAGGTGTGAGTGAGGGCAGAAGGGCCACACTGAGGAAGGGGGGCTGTCTTCAGAATGGCGGAGTGAGGGAGAGCGGGGCAGAACAGGGGAGGGGAGACGCCCTTCTAAAAGAGCATGGCTGCTCAGGCTTCCCAGGAACATCTGTAGAGATGCAAGTTCAGGGTGGGTAACATCTTCACAGCACTGAAGGGTAACTGAAGGAGGGTGGGCTTTGTGCTGGAGGGAGCAGGGCGTTATGGAAGGAGTGTGAACAGGGTTCCATCAGGGCCCTCAGAACAGTCAATATTTGGGACAGAGACTGCGGGTCATCTCCTGAGTCTCACTTTCCCCTTCTTCTTTTGTAACAGAAACCTTGATCTTTAGTGAGGCACAGTCACACCGACTCGAAGGCCACATAACCTGCCACCCTTGCTGCTACTCGTGGTCATCTGATTAAAGTTTCAGCCAATGATACGTAAATAGAAGTGATCCCAACAGTCATTTTCGGAGAGAGAGAAAGGGGCACATCCTCTGTGATGGTTTGGATGTGAGGTGTCCCCCAAAAGCTCACGTGTGAGACAAAGCAAGAAAGTTAAGAGCTCAAATGATTGGGTTATGAGAACCTTGTCCCAATCAGTGAATTAATCCCCTTGGTTAATGGAATTAACCAAGTGGTAACTGAAGGCAGGAGGGGTGTGGCTGGAGGAGCTGAGTCCCTGGGGGCGTGCCTTTGGGGACTATATTTTGTATCTGGCTAGTGGATTCTTTCTCACTCTGCTTCCTGATCATCATGTGAGCCACTTCCCTCCGCCACACTCTTCCACCATGATGTTCTGCCTCACCTGGAACCCCGAGAGATGGAGCCCACTATCTATGGACTGAGATCTCTGAAACCTTCAGCCCCTAAAAAAACTTTTCCTCCCCTGAAATTGTTCTTGTCAGGTCTTTGAGTCACAGCAGTGAAAAAGCTGACTAAAACATCCTCTTTTCTTCTCTTCTCTATCTTCTACTTGGGATATGAATGTGATGGTTGGACCCCTGAAAGCCATTTTGTATTCTGAAGATGTGAACCCCGAAGAAGAGGGGGACAGAGAGCTGGAAGGGGAAGAGGCTTCTTTTATGTAAGTGGGAAGTTAACTTCAGGTTGTCTGAGTGCTCTCATTTACTTATTTTTCTATTTATATGCCTCTGAATCTGGCCCTAAATCAGTGCTTTTCAACCCTGTCTACGTATAGCAACCTTAGAAACCTGGTGATTCTAATCTGAAGCCAGTAGCCGGGTGTAGACAGAATTGTGCTGTGAGGGAGTTTCGAGGCTGGAAGTTATTCTGGAAGGTCATTCCAACACCATCACTCAGATATAGAATGGGAAGAATGGCAGTGGGCACAGGTGCTCAGTGTGTGTGGAAGGCCGTGGGAGGCAGCGTCTGGGGAAGGGACTGTCCATAAAGTGACAGGTTTTGTGCTTAGGGAATCTCAAGGCCAGGGTCCTGGTTCCATGCAGAGGATAAACTGCAGGAGGTGGCTGGCCTGGTGGGACGTGTGAGGAGGGCTTCAGGAAGAAGGAGCTTTGGCCTTCAGTGGGACACCCAGGGAGTGCCAAGGGCTGCTCCCACACAGCCCACGGTGACGCCAGGCTCCCAGAGGCTCTGGAGCCTCTCTCTAATGTCCTTTAATGTGATCATTCTGCATGATTGAGTTTTGGGGAGAATGCATTTTTTTTTTTTTTCAGAAAAGGAAACAGCTCTCCCTGTTGGTAAAGCTGTCTTGGGGAAGAATACTGGCAGGGAATGGGGTGCATCCTCAGAGGGCTCTCTTGGACCTTCTGATATCCTTGGGATGGAATAACCTGTTTTTTCAAGTCCATTTAACGTCCTGTTAGTAGGCTGCATGTGTTGGGGACGGGAGTCCTCTCCGAACCTGACAGGTTCACACCTGATTAATCTCTCTCCTTCCTGTCAGCACTATTCTTTGGGGACAGCGGTCAAACCATATTGACACTTTGCTGACACCTTTCCCTGTGCCCAATTACCTTTCTGTCGTGATATGATCCACGAGGTGTCAGGAGGGTTCAGTGCTGTGCCAGCCGGGCTGGAACCTGATCGTCCCTCAGACACACACCATATATCACTTTAGTGCTGCTTTTGGAAAGAGGAGAGGCGTGTCCCTGTCCCCGTTGCCAGTGGCTCTTTTCACTCAGCACTGCAGAGAGCACCGGCAGAGAGGGGCTTTGAAGCCTGAGCCGGGGACCCTGCCTGATGTGCCTGGCTGGGGTCTCCTGGTTCACATTCCAAGATGGATTCCGAGGAAGAGACCAGAAGCTCTTGCCTGAGGCTCTGCACCCTGACGACATATTGAGAAGCAGGGGCCCTTCCAGGGAACTTAGCTCTTTGGGCTTCCAGGAGTGTCGTACTGAGATGCAACTCCAGGGTGGAGGGAATCTTCCAGTCAGCTCTGGAATAGGAAGCCAAGAGATAGAACCTGGACTGTGCAGCCCTCCTGAGAGCCTCCAGCACTGCTGGGCACAGACACATGCTTGGGGCTGGGTCAAAGTGAAGGGCTTCCTTCCCCTCCTCTTCCTCCTCGACAAAGCCTAACAAAGCTGGCCTTCACCCCACCCAAAGGGATCTCTGTTTATGCACCAAACAGGAAGCACACATTAAACGGTCCCTTTTAACATCCTACACGTGTGCGTGTGTGTGGGTGTGCATCTAACCGTCACCCACTGCTTGGTCCATCAAGTGCACCCACTGCCACTCACAGCTGCCGTCAGTGGCTCTGGTCCCATATTCCTGATGCGCGTGGGGAAGACCAGTGAGCATCAGGGCTGCAGGTTGACGGCCATCCCACACGGGATCCCCAGGCACAAACAGCATGAATTCTAAGGAGATCAGAACTCATCTTCTGCATGAGGCTTCATGGCCAACCATGGAACATTCTGGGCTTGGCCCTGAGAGGAGGGCAGAGAATCCGCCACCTCACTGAGAACCCCCTCCCCATGTCGGGGCTGGCAGACGTAGTAAGAGGGACACTTGCATTTTCTTTGCTTCTTGTTGTTGTTAAAATTTTTTCTCTATTTTCTTTTTCTTTAAAAAACAATCTTTCCTGTTTTGTTGGGTAGTGGAATGCTGGCCAGGGTCCTTATTTTTAAAGTTTTTAAACTATTTAAACTTTTTTTAAATTATATAGTGTAAGTGTGATCATAGTGAAAAATTCAGAGTAGATAAGATATAGAGAGACCAGCGGGCCTGTTATTACCCATCCTCGGTCTCCTCTGCACACTGTGATGAGTAGTTTCTTTCTTGCTTCCAGAAATCGTCGGTGAGCATCTGGTGCAGGCCGCTCCTGAACCAGCTCTTCCCACCAGCACCTTTACCATCTTTCTAGCAAGTTGGTCATATACTTTCTTCCTTTAACTGCCTTGTAACAATGTAACGATCTGAAACTCTTGGAAGGGACCTCTGTGTCCTTCACAGGGTTTGTCCTTTGGATTGATACAAACAATGGAAACCAAATATCAGCATGTCTTTGTCTGAGGGCACATGGCTCAAGGTGAAGGAGCTGGACCCTGGGGACAGCAGTAACATCTGATGGCAATTTCCAAATGCCCTCGAGCAGGTGGCTTCGCTCCTGCATTCCTAACAAGGGTGCATCAAGCCCTGTGCTTCCAGCTCCAGGGCCAGTGATGGGCGAGCGCTGTGCTTTGCTGGCTGTGGGCCGGTGTGGTTCAGGGCATCCTGTGCCACTGTGCTTGATGGAATGGTCACTCCACTCCACAGGGAGGAAGCTGAAGTGCAGAGGGGTCTGCCCACTGGCTGGGTGTTGAAGTAGGGACAGAAGCACAGATTACCTGGCCCCATGGCCAGGCCCCAGCTGCAAACCCAGAGCGACCTCCTCTCCCTCCTGCCAAGGGCTTTGCCCTCTCCCATGTTTTTTTTTTGGTACCGGGATTGAACCCAGAGGTTCTTTACTATGGAGTCACACCCCCAGCCCTATTTTTTTTATTGTGAGACAGGGCCTCCCTAAGTTGCTGAAGCTGGCCTTGAACTTGTGGTCCTCCTGCCTCAGCCCAAGGAGTTCTTTACAATCAGCTATAGGTCACTAGCTAGCAAGCCACTGAACTAGGACTCCAAACCAGGTTACATTTGGAAAATAATTTGAGCTGGGTGTGGTGGCACATGCCTGTAATCCCAGTGACTCGGGAAGCTGAAGCAGGAGGATCCCAAGTTTGAGGTCAACCACAGCAACTTACCGAGATCCTAAGTATCTTAGCAAAACCCTGTCTCAAAATTGGAAGTAAAAAGGGCTGGGGATGTGGCTCAGTGGTTCAGTTGGAAAGTAATTTGAGCCCACTTATCATAAAGAATACTTTTGGTGTAAAATTCACAAGAGATTTGTAAAAACTACATCAGGAGCATAGTGGACATTTGTGAAAGTGGAAACTACAAAAGAAATGACCTACCCATGTTCACAGCATCTGTCTTCACACAGTGGACGCCACCCAAGTGTCAACACAGAATGAGCAAGTGTGTCTGTCCAGTGGGGGAATGTCATTCCATCCTAAAGCAGAAAGGATATTCTGACAGGGGCACAACACAGGTGACCCTTGAGGACATTACATGGGGTGAAGCCAACTGGCCATAAGAAGACAGGTACTGAATGATTGCATTCCTAGCAGGTCCCTGAAGTAGTCAAAAATCACAGAAACAGAAAGCAGTGTGGTGGTCACCAGAGGCTGGGGGACAGGGACAGGGAGCTGGTGACTGATGGGCCGTGAGGTGCAGTCTTGCCAGATGAGAGGGGCTCTGGGGATGAATGGTAGCCATGGATGACCAACAAAATGCAGTTACTCAGATCACCGAATTGTGCAATTAAAACGGCTAACAGTAAATTTTGTTATTTCTGTTTAATCTCATGAAAGGTGGAAAAATCTGCTCTGTATAGTGCACATGCTAAAAATGCATGCAGAGCTTATGTCTTGTTTTATAATATCTAAGCATGATTCTGGAGTTCAAATCTCTGCCCCACTACTTGTTGGCTGTGTGCCCTTGGGGAATAAATTAACCTCTCTGGGGCTTAATTTTCTCATCTGTAAAATAGGGAAAAAATAGTACCTTGATCTAGAATTGATGTGAAGTTTACATGATGATACATTTAAGCACACGGAACATGCCTGGCCTGTAACACTCCACTGATGCCCACCGGTGTTATTTGATCAACATGGTGATGCTGCATATATGAATCCTTCACTTTGTCTAAAAGGTACTCTGAAAACTTCATGGGAAAATGTTTCTAAGCTGATGAGATGGGATCACTCATCAACAAGGAGAAATGTTCCATGATTACTTTTTAAAATATTCAAGGTACTTAACAATTAGTCATCAGCGACTCTGAAACATTCACGGAATTCTATGGTAAAATCCTGTATAAGAGCTGCTCATGAATCATTTCTGACCCAGGAGGAGAAGCCCCACAGCCAAGCGGATTCCATTCAGTCAGTGGAATGGAGCCGCTGGTGTGCACCTGCCTGGCCCTCCTCACAGGACGGGGAACTGCTGAGGAATGGCGACACAAAGCCCCACCTAGAGGCTTCCCACCTTCCTTGCTCCCCACGGTGCCCATGCTCATCATGGCCACGACACAGCGATCTGGAAATTCTACAAGGAGAGAAGTACAATGAAAGAAGTGTACTCCAGCGGCGATCGGATCCCTCCACTGATAATTCCATTTTGGAATTGCTAATTTCAGACGTGATGATCTAGCTCATTGAGCCAGGCTGCGAGAGGCCAGGCATTACCCAGTGGTGGGCACTTAGCTGAGACGAGGCCCCCTTAATTAGGATGCTGGCACGGTAGGTGGGAATGTTGACGATTGCTGCACATAGTAAATCAGAAATGCTAAATTGCATTCAATCCCAGAAATAACTGCGCACAACTTCTCACAGCGTAGAAAATCAGGCCATTAGGAGGTAGTCACCGCACACACAGGCTGCTGCGACTTCGTGGTGCACTCCCTCGAGCTCCGAGCTACAATCTTATTCAGCCTGGCTCCACTTTTATGTATTCTAGTCCGGTAAATAAGAATAAATGTTCAATGTAAGTTTTAGACTTCTTTACAGACTGGCACCTAAACTTCGGGGCTCCCCTTTTTCTACAGAGCATGACAGCGGAGTTTATCTCTACCCATGATTGACGCAGACCAGCCATGCCATGTGAAGTAGCACAAAGCCAGCCAAAATAGATCTCGCTTGATCTGATTTGTATCAGGGTTATAAACAATTCGAGGTGAGGAGGGAAAGGCTCCTGGCAAGCACTTGCTGGAGACAAGAGCAAAGAATGTTCTTTCCTTTCATTTACTTATTTTTCCATCACTCTTTTTAGTTTTCCTGGTCCAGTTACCATAGCACACCTGGGTGGCGGATGGTGTCCAGCTCCCCGTGCAGGCACCTGGGGGTCCTGCCCCAGCCTGGCCCCGTTTTGTCGCACAGCCCATTTTATAATGCAAATCACCACCGACAACATGGCTCATTATTTTCCTCTCTGAATAAAATATGAACACATCAATTATGTGTCAGTCTGTTTCTAAGTGCACACCCTTGCTGCGCTGACCTCTTCCTGCTTTTATATTTTTCAGTACCATCCTGACATTTGTCAATGGCAGCAGCTCCAAACCCTTCCACCCTGTGATCCTATCATCTCCGCACTTTCCCAACTCCCCCTTCCCCTGTCTAATTAGTTTGACCCGGTGGCTCGCGGGCTGGACGGCGGCTGCTCACTCACCACTGCTTGTAGTCCGCGTCGCAGTTGCAGT
This sequence comes from Glaucomys volans, assembly GCA_020662805.1. Classification (NCBI taxonomy): domain Eukaryota; kingdom Metazoa; phylum Chordata; class Mammalia; order Rodentia; family Sciuridae; genus Glaucomys; species Glaucomys volans. The sequence goes on along the minus strand of JAJEJO010000441.1, from coordinate 421,183 downwards.
AGTACTTGGGGTCGGTGCAGTTGCGCTCGATGCCGCAGGCGCACTTCTGAATCCCGGGCTCGGAGCCCCCCCAGTAGTAATGCTTCTCATTGGCTTTGCCGACCCACCAGGTGTAGGGACTTCCATCTGCAAGAGAGGCGAGGCGCGTTGAGAGGCCTGACCAGACGTGCTAATCGCGGCCCGCCTCCGCGTGTGCAACGCCCTGAGAAGTGCATTTGGGGGAATTGCAAGCTCAAGCTTTGCCATCGATACAGGGACCTCTTTCCCTGGAAGAAACGCTGTGGTCGGGGCTTCTATAACAGGAGTGTGTTTGGTAAGTCAGAAGCCCAGCCGGGGCCAGTCCACGCTGGAGGCATCTGGGTCAGGAGTTGCTTCTGTGATGCACAACAAACCTCATGGCCCTCGAACTCTTCTGTGAACAGATAGTCCCGGAAAGGAGGACTCTTAGAGCCAATGTGGGCCAGTGTGGACTGTCGCTTTTTCTAAGTCTGGCCTCTTAATTTTCATTCATTCATTCTTTTTTTTTTTTGGCACCAGGGGCACTTAACCAACGAGCCACATCCCCCAACACCTTTTAAAAAATATTTTATTTAGACTCAGAGTCTCACTGAGTTGCTGAGGGTCTTGCTAAGTTGTGGAAGTTGCGGAGGCTGGTTTTGAACTCTCGATTCTCCTGCCTCAGCCTCCTGAGCCACTGGGATTACAGGTGTGTGCTGCTGCGCCCAGCTGGCCTGTTAATTTTCTGCATAAAGGAACTCAAGTCTAGAAAGTTCAAGCAGTTTGTTTAACCTTCCAGCCAGTAACCCCCAAACCAGAAGTCTGACTGGAAGTGGGTGGGGGGCGGCATACTGAGCAGCACCCTGTCTAGTTGCCCTTGGTGTCTACGGGTTCCTTATCCTCAGAATCAACACACTGTGAATCTAATCTATTTTTTAAAAATGATCTATACTAAACATGTCTAGACATTTTTCTTGTCATTATTCCTGAAACAATATAATATTACAAATTATTTTCGTAGCATTTGTACAATGGTAGATCTTAGAAGTGATCTAGAGGTGATTTGAAATACACAGGAGGATGCACATGCGTAGGTTGTGTGAAAATATTGCACTATTTTTTTGAGCATGGGCAGGTTTTGGTACCTGCAGGGGTCCTGGAACCAACCCCTGATGGCTTTCCTTCATTATTTGGCCTAATATTCACTCATTTTGAGATTGCAATAAATCACTGAGTCAATCTTAAAGCAGGAAACAGAGCCATCTTTATTCACCAGCCAGCAGGGCCCCAGCTGGCGGGATGAGGGAAGACTGCAAATCTACACTCCTCCACCTTCTCCAAGGGCTGGAGTACGCCTTTATAGTCCAAAACCACAGTAATCATAAGCGGCTGTTGCTATGATTCAAAACTACAAACAAACATCATGAGATCTAAAATCATGAGCAGAAGGGGAAGTGGGTCAAAATGACCCTAGTTGAGTACAAGTTAAAGAACGGTTCCTAACGTCTAGACAATCATTCTCTGACGGAGTACAGAGGTGGGGTGTTCCCAGGAGAGAAGCATTTTTTACATGGCACAGAGTCTCAGGGTAACATGGAGTCTGTTTGGTCATTGCCCATACAACCTGGCCCAGAACATTTCATTTATTCATTCATCCAAGTCTCAAACATCCATTGGGTTTCCATTCTGTGCCAAACATAAGTATCCTGGCCAAACCATGGAGGGAAAAGATGCAGATGGGGAATACGGTTTAACGAGCACTCTGAACATGGAAGGGGGAAGAAGGGAGGTCATGAAGGAAGCTGTCCCAGAGAAGGCAAACCACATGCTGCGTCTCCAAGGCCCCATGGGCATTACCCAGGTGAGCAAGGATGTAGGAGGGGTGAGGGGTTTGTGCAAAGGGAGCGGGGAGTTAGAAGACAGTGGGGAAAGTGCTGGGTGCAGAATGTGGGCAGGGACACATGCATTGGGGTGCAAGAGGCCCAGGGAGGGCAGCAGGCCGTAGGAGACAGCAGACGGGCCCGGCTGCAGCCACAGCAACAGCTCTGCCAGGAAGAGGTTCTGCCGCACAGGTTTATTCTAGCTTTTCAAGGCCTGTATCTCTCCCATTTTAAATAGTTTGAACTTTGCACTCAAAACAATGGGACACCATTAAAGGATTTGCAGCAGAGAATTATCACGGTCAAGTTTGGGTTTTACAAGATCAATAGTAAGGGAAAAGATGAATTTCTGTGGGACCGAATCAGGGAGGCCAGTTGTGATTGCCCTTGTTAATACAGAAGAGGAATGATAAAATAGTAATAGAAAAGGAGAGAAAGAAATAAAGAGAAAGAGATTTGGGTGGTGTGTCTGGGCTGGGAGATGGGGTGGGACAGAATGTGAGCAGGAGGTGTTGTGGATGAGTCCTTGGCTTCTGGCCTGGGTGATGGAGGGCGGGGAAGAGGGAAGGAGGTCAGAAGTTTAGGGACCGTTGGAAAGAGATGATGAGCTTGACGCATAAAGCAATTGGCTGTTCATGTCTGAATCTCAGGAGCATTTCCTGAGCTGAAAATCCTGTTTTGGAACCATCAGGGCAAACCAGAAAATACTGGAAGTGGCAGAGAGACAGTTGGCATCCTTAAGATCACAACAGCTTTCAAAATGGACTCAGAGGGAGATGACCACAGTGGAGTTCCAGGAAGAAGGCAGTGAGGAGAAGGGGAGGAAAAAGGAAAGAGTGGAGTGGCCGGCGTGGCCAGATTTCCTAGTAAAACCCATTAGGAGGAGAGTGTAACATTCTTCTTCTGATGTGCAGCAAGGAGGCCATGGAGACTTTGTTGAGAGGAGTTACCAGTGAACAGGGGAAGAAAAGTCCAGAGACAGCCAGCTGAGAAAGGAACAGCAGGGAGATCAGGAAGACCCAGATAGCAGAGGACTTTTTAGTTCCGATTTCATTTTATTGTGGTGGGAGCACTTAGCATGGAATGTCTCCCCTTACCAACTTTCTAAGTGCATAAATCAGTATTGTTACAGGTGTGACGTGATCCAACAGACACTAGCACCCACTCACCCTGGGGAACTGAAGCCCCCATGCCTGTTGGTTAGCAATGGCTTGCCCCCCTCTCTTCCCAGGTCCTGGGACTATGGTTCCACTCTTTGTGTCCATGATCTGACTATTTTAGCTACCTGCTATAAGTGGAATCATGTAATATGTGTGTATGCACACAATGGGATTTTATTTGGTTTCTCTTCCTATCTCTATTGCTATCTTATTATTTCTCTTCTGAAATAGTAATATTCTCAAAAATGAAGGAAATTCCAAAATATGTAACAATATGGATAATCCATGAAGCCATATGGGGAGATTGGATCACTCTCAGAGGAAGCGGGGATGGATGGACTCCAGTGGAGGTGGTGCCGGTCAGTGAGGCTAAGAGGCGAGTCCACTGACATCTCCAGGCCTCTGGGTTGGAATTCCATCATGTTAACTCTCCCTCCTCTCTGGATGCTGAGTGCACACATGTGTCTGTGAGTGCCCAGAAGAAAGATGTGGAAAGTCCTACACTCATGAATTCTCACTTGAATGATCATAACATCTAAACAAATAACACACTAGAGTAAGGGTGGATCATGATGGAATTACGTAAAAGCTGCCGTGGGACCTCCTCCCATATCCCTGCAGTTTTCAAGAGTAATTTTGTGAAAATGTGGGTGATTTAAAGTCACTGAAAATGGACTGGGAATACGGTTCAGGCTCCATGTGATGAAATAGTTGATGTTCTCACTCTAGAAAGGAGTTGTCCAGGTGTTCTTCTACTCCAGAGAAACTTCTAGATTTCACTTAACTGGGAGAACTGACTCTTTTTCCTTGGAATGATCCTTTTCAGAATTCAAAAGATTATTGGACTTGATCTGGTAAATAGTAAAGGGAGATTTCAGTCTTCCGTTCGAGAGAGAGAAAGAGCCGGTTCTCTGAGATAGTCTGTCAGGGTGAGGGGTAAAGCACCCAGTTTTTGATGCTTCCCAATAATACACTCTTGATTTCTTTTGATACAATCCAGAGTTTCAAAAATTAAGGCTTAAAAAAACACCATTGATGGCAATCGTCCAGTGTGAGCCATCCCCAGAGGATGTCTGGTCATTGGGCCCCTGAGCTGCCCCAGGTTTGTGTTGATCCCACCTTTGGTCCTATTACAGGACAAGGACAAAGGTGAAAGGCCCAGCTGACCTGGAAGAAGGCTCATGAGGCCTACCAGACCACAACTTGACCCCACGACATATGAACACCACCAGGTTGGTTGTCATGTCTATTTATTGTTTTTTTTATTATTTATTTATTTGGCCTATCAGGGATTGAACCCAGGGGCACTTACCCACTGAGCCACATCCCTAGTCCTTTTTTATTTTTATTTTTAATCTTAGAAGAGGGTCTTATTAAGTTGCTCAGGGCCTTGCTAAGTTGCTGAGACTGGCTGTGAACTTGTAATCCTCCTGTCTCAGCTCCCAGATTTGCTGGGATTATAGGTGTGAGCCACCGCACCTCGTTTATTGCATCTTTTCAGGTTGATCTAACTACAAGTGCTTTATTCCAAAGGAAAGTTTGGTTAATATCATTCTTTTTTTTTTTTTTTTTTTTCAAACTGGTAGATACTATCAAGCTCAGAAGAAGGGAGGAAACAGATCAGATACACGTAAAACTGGAGTTAATGGATTAACTGGGAGGCACCTCCTATGTCCTGACTGTACCTTAAATACTCAATGGAAGAATATGCATCTTAGTATCTCAGCTCAACTTCCTTCCATTGAGTGATAGGAGCCACCTAAAATGTTTCTTTTCTCATCACTTCTTATTCTTGTCTTTGAAAGTCCATTTTTATTGCTTTAAATTGCATTTCTTCAAAGCCAATTAACAGGTAAATAATAAGTTGTAAACAACAATCAGCACTTCATTAGCATAGCGTGGAGTAATGAGGTTCTTCGCTCCAGGTAAGTTGAACGATTCTCCTCTTCCTGAATATAAAATATACACCAAATTAAAAATTAATTTTAGTTATAGTGATTTAACCAAATTAGCCAGTGCTAACCACAAAGGGTATAATTTGCATTTGCCCCTGTGCTACTGAAACAGTTTCCTATTGGAAAAAAAAAAAAAAAAAAATCTTCATTATAGTCAGTGATGGTGATTTGCATGAACCAAAGAAGCTTGCATCAATCTGTATTCTTTGTAAAAATCAGAACAATGTCAGTCCAAGGGACAAGAGGACAATCAGCATCACTTTCAGATGAGACTATGGCAAATGGAGATGAGAGACAGCCAATTCCCCGCGGCACTTCAGGAAGCACACAGAAGCCCTGGAGAGAGGCTCACTGGAAAGTGGTCTGGGAGCGTGCGCTCAGCAGTAGCCCGAGCATGCTCAGGATCCAGGCTCTGCACTAAGTGGCACCGCAGACTCTCAGTTTGCTGTAGGCATGGGCTCTTGCTGTCCACCAGGGGGAAGATCCGCAATGACATTTCCTCTGTTCCTGGTGAAGGGGTGACATGCTAGTGATTGGATAAGAGTGACCTGGTTTCTCAGCTTCGTCTCGCACCCCCTGCCTTTCTCTCAAATCATAACACTTTAGTCCTTATATAACTAATGCTCCCAGTTAGAGAGATGCAGGATTTTGTTCTTTTCATGAAAACCAGCCAGGTCCAGCACAAAGCACACAACTGAGCTGTTTTCATATCTGCCATGAATGGAAGAAAGCCAATATGAAATATTCCAGGGAAAAAGCAAATTGTACCATTTGTTATTAGCACTGGATTATTTGGTTAAATCACTATAACTAAAATAAATTATGAATTTTATTAATTAGCATTATTTATTAATATTTTATATTCAGGAGGAAAATGGTTTGATTTGCTTTGAGCAAACAATTGCCTTACTCCAGTGCTATGCTGATGAAGTGCTACGTTGCTCCACAAATCATTATTTACCTGTTAATCGACTTTGGGGAAAAGCTGTTAAAGCAATAAAGATGGAAAGACTTTAAAAGACAAGAATAAGAATTGATGAGAAAAGAGCTAATTTAATTGTCCAAGAGTTCAAGAACTTCTTCAACTTTCACATGAAGATTTTAGTTAACAATATGAAGGAGTTGTAATCAGTTTGATGAAATGAGATAATGATGAACCATACTCTAATAACTAGAAGCTAAAGTATCAAAATGGGACATATTGAATTAAAATAGCCAAATATTGATTGAATTAATATGACCACTACACTGTTTGGACTCATTTAAGATCAAGCTTTAATATGATGAAGGGTTTATTAGGATTTGGATGATTAAACTGAGAAAGGGAAAAGCAAAAGAGGATACCTGTTTTAGGGAGACCTCTTGCAAATGTGGATCATACCTGTGCTTTTCAGAGTGTGCTCTTTGGAATTTCCAGGCTACAGAAGACTGGTAATAGTCTGTGTAAGTAACTCTTATGCTGGTTCACTCCAACATGAGACCCTGGGCTGTCACTACAACACTTAATGAGTTCCATTACCTATTTCTACAAGATATTAAAAACAATACCGCAAGGGTTTATAGTCTCCAAAATGAAAACTTAGAAGCAATTTTTTAGCATGATGAAACTAGTTTTATCATGTCTCCTATTACCAGTTTAACTGTGAACTCTGTCACCGAATCACAGGGGGCCTTTTAGCAAAGCAAACAATGTGTCGGCAGCTGTACACTTGTGCCTGGGTGCGCAGGGCCCCTGTGGACAGCTCCTTTGCAGATCACCCCTGGCTCTGCTCTCGGGGAACATTCTGGATGCTTGAAATACACTATATTGCAGGACCCTCCCCTTAATAAATTCTATTGTGTATTTTTGAAGTTTACAAACGGATGTTGTTATGGCATATAGACATGTAGCTAGTGAACAGTTGCTATAAACCTAGCATCTTTGATCTCACACAGGGACCCCAGGTGGCTCTGGACCTTCCCACTCCCTCCACCCTTCCTCTTTCCCCACTGCGGTATCGCTGTTTTTCCACATCATCAGTGCACTTCAGCTGCCCACTCCAACTGGGTTACAGAGATGCATATTGTGATGTGAAGGAGGACGATATGCTTACTAAGCAAAGATGACCTTAATGGGTACCATTCTAGATGGGATGTGCAGAACATCCTGACTCCTGTGAAAACCTTCCTAGTGCAAATGACCTAGAGAAGAAGGCAGGCAATAAGCTAGACTGGCTGGACAGAGGGAAAATGTCAAATTGCTGCGGCTTCTTGAGTCCTCCAGAGACTTCTTGAGTCCTGGTGGTTACGATTTGGATGACCCAGTAAGCTGGAAGTCCCTGTTCCTTCACAGTGGGATGTGCACAGTCAGGGATCCAGGAACCTAAAGCCAAAGATGGCAGCTACCTCTGGCCCCAGGTATTGGAAGAGGGGCTAAGCCAATAGTCCTGGACCTAATTAGAGACAGCCTCTCCCCTTCCATGGTACAGTGGTGTAAGGGGGGCCTTGGTCATGTCCAGCGTGGATGAGGGAAAGGGTTTCTGTGGGAGGACAGTGCTGGCTATTGATTGATCACCAGGAAACTCATCAAATTAAATAAACACAGGAGCCAATAGTGTTTTCAAATGGAAGGGGGTGTGACAGATTGAGCCATGCCAAGATCTGGCCTCTAACAAAATGGAGAAGCCCACCTTCCCTTTATTTATAGTCACACAGGTAAAGGGGGGCCAGGAAGAGCTTGTTCTGTGAGGAAGAGGATGGGGTGGAGTTAGGGAAGCCATCTGCTTTAGTGGGTCATCCCGGAATTAGCATTTCTGCCCAGAGTCACACACCCCAGGCTCTCTGAGACAGTCTCTCTTGACTGCCAGTTCCTGGGAGTCAGACCTCAGTATCCATTGGCTCCACCAAGCCTGATTCTGCTAGTCATAGATGGCTTTCCACAGAATGGCCTCAGTACCATCACTTCTAAGAACTGGATCACGGAGCCCACATGTCAGGGTTCCCCTAGCTGCATGGGAGGTGAAGACACAAGAGACCACTTTTGTTGTGCATTTTTAAAAATTCATTGATGAAAGAGGAGTAAGAGAAGGTTTCCAATGTACCTAAGGTCTCCAGGAGACCTATAAACAATATAGACTCCCTGATTTATAGAATAAGACCAAAGGATTAAGAACCTCAAAAGGAAACTTCAGAACTGATCTTTATCATCAGACAGGGCTGTCACATGCTGACCGGAGGAAAGGCCAGTGAGGGGTCAGCTCAATGCATGCTTGAGAGCATCTGTAGGGAACGGGCCCAGGTACCTGGGTCCCACTGACTGTATACCTAGGACCCTGTCTACTAGGTAGGATAGGAAGAGGTAGCAATGGGGCTTACTGCAGAAACACCTCTGTTTAATTCTCTGCTTCCGTCTGAATCATATAATCATTATTTTCTTTTTCTTTGTGCAATTTCGTACCTATGATCCTGAGTCCAAATGCCTGTGGGTTTTTTTTTTTTTTTTTGCTATTTAAATTAAGGATTTTAAAAAGAAAATTAAAAATCATACATCTTGGCATTCTCTTAACTACAAAAGACAGTCATCTCAAACTACCTATAACTTTTGAGAAATCAACTCATTAGGTTCATTTCCCAGAAACCTAATTCTATGTTGTCCTGTATTTCATATAAAACCAAATAAAAAATGAATTCCAAAAGCCCTGCGGAGTTTGTGTTGCAGACAGTGATGTGAGGTTGGGAAAAATTCATAATTTTGCATTTCTAATATAAACAACCAATTTCATAGTTAAGGTGAACATTTTTATCTTTCTGTGATTGAATGTCACAAAACTCATCTGATTAGGGATGAATAGAAGTGAATGCAGTTGATTAGTTTCAGGTTGTTTCTTTCAGAATTACCCTGGATTTTCCTATATTCCATTGATTTGAGTATGGGCCAAATTTAGAAATGTAGAAGTGAAGTTCAGATTAAAGTGGACCTGAACCGAAATGTTAATTAATTAAAAATTAATTTCACTGCATAATATTTAAATTTATTTTATTGAATTAAACTTAATAGATTTCAATCAAGGACTAATTCCACTGAGCAAAATTTGATACAGTTGAATCAAATCAGTTTGAATCCTATTCAAATGAATTAGATTTTATTAATTTGAATAGAATTCGAGTGACAGATTTGATGGGAGTTTGCAGCTCTGAGCATTATTAAAGAGTGGAACGGGCCGACTCACGCCAAGTGCCCTTGACTTGGGCTCCTGCTGAGGTCACTGGCACCGCTGTTCCCTGGGAAACCTGGTTGGTTTCTTGGTACCACGGTCCCTGGGAGTAAATGTGATTAATTCTAATATCACAGTGATGGAATGGAACTGCAAGCTGTTGTTTCTTTGATTAATTTTGTTTTTCTAAATTCTTTCACTGACAGTTTGCTTCTTCCTTTCCAACTTCTATCCATTCAGATTTTCTTTCCTGTCCAAAGGCAGTGACTCAGATCCGTTATGCATCACTAAACTCATTTGTCCATGAGGGTCTTTATAAACTTCTTAATCTTAAGGAAAATTCTTTTAATATTTAGTCATGAAGTTGTGATCTTGCTGTCAGTTAAAAAGTAGTTCATCTTCAGGTTTAAGGGAGTTCACTTCTATTTATCATCTGCTGAAATTTTTAAAAAATATGAATTGATAGTGAATCTTGTTCAAAGTTTGGTCTGCTCTTGATTTTTTTTCTCCTTTTAGCATTTCTAGATTTTTCTAATGATAGTATGTTTTTAAAACTCATCCTTGCTGTGATAAATCATACACACACAAGTGTATTGTTGGATTCATTTTGCTCTTTGTTTAGGATTATTGCCACTGTGTTCATGAATAGCATTGGCCTGTAATTTTCCTTTGTTGGACTGTCATTATTTTTGGTATCAAATTAGCAAGGTCTCAAAGAATGGTCAGGAGACTGAACAAGGTTTCAATTATTTGGTAAACTGTCTGAGGCTTACATAATTTAATTGCTTTAAGATTATTCCTATATCCATTATATGCTTATATTCTTATATATCTGTTATATCCATTTAGACATTGTTGTTAAATTGATTTGTTCGTTGAATCTTATTATATAAATATATTGGTCAATACTTTTACGTGTGTTGGTTTTTTTCTCCATTTCTATTGTTCTTTATCCCTTTTGTCTGGCCAAGCTAGTCAGAAGGTTACTAAATTTATTAGATTCTTCAAAGAATCAACTGCAATCTTATCAAATGTTTGATCTCTAGTTCATTAATTCCTATCTTAAAATTTATCCTATTTTTTCTACTTTGTATATACTGTAGGGTCCTTAATATCTTTTTAGATTTTTGACTTTTTAACTGATTAAAAAAATCTTGAATATTTCTCTTGTGCAACATGGCATTTTGAAATGCGTGTACAAATGGAATGGATAAATTGTGCAAGTTAATGCACTCTTGGTGATTTTCAGAATACAGCATTGTTATTAACGATTGTCACCACATTGAACGAATCATCTTTTTAACTTATTCTTCTTGTTGAAGTGAAATTTTGTGTCATTTGACCAACATCTCCCTATCCCCACCACCCCAGTCTCTGGTAGCCACCACTGAACTCTTCTTTGAGTTCACCTTTTCAAAATTCCACATACAAGAGAGATTGTGTGGCATTTGTGTGCGCTGCCTGGTTTATTTCTCTGAACACAATGCCCTCCAGGTTCGCCCATGTTCTGAAATGACAAAATTTCCTTCTTTAAAGTCAGAATAGTGTTCATTTGAGTGTGTGTGTGTGTGTGTGTGTGTGTGTGTGCATGTGAATGACCTTTGTCCATTCATTCATTGTACACTTTGTCTGCTTCCATATCTATAGCTTCCTGGCTATTGTGAATAGTGCCACTGTAAATACTTTATTGTCTAAAATGACTTTAGTTAAACTTTATTTAAAGATACAATTTTTCTGGGTGGTATATTTAAAATTGATTTTTTTCTCATAATAGTTTAAAAATAAAACTCCAATGCGTCAGATTTCTATTATGAAGAACTTGATGGTCAGTTTGATTTCTGTTCTTCTGTAGGTGATTTTCTGTCTAGCAGGGGAGTTTCTTTCTTGCTTGGATCCACTGTGACCCATTCATCTGCATCTCCACCTGAATCTGCATGTTTTCCTCTGTCGAACCTTGTGTCCTAAATTTTATAAAGCCTCACCTCCTTATCCAAGGGTGCAGTTGGAGGCAGGTTAGATACCTCTGATCTAATATTCTTGCTCTGACTCTCCTCTCCATATTTTCCAAATCTTTTCCTCACTGGCTGGTTTTTGGGACATTCTTTCATATTTCTTTTCCTTTTGGTATTTTCACTTCAGCTAGGTAGAAGCTGTTATTTAACTTTGCCATTAAACTTTCAGTTTTATCTATTACATTTATTTCTACATCTTTTATTTGCTTCTTTTTCAAATGCCGCTATATTTGATAATGTCTTCTTTAATCATATCTTCAATTTCCTTTTTTTTCCTAAGAAAACATTCTGACCCAGTAATTTTAATATCCAGAGATTTTGCAGGACTGCGAATGCTATTAGCTGTTTCTGTTGATTCACAAACTTGGTATCTAGCTTCCCACACGTTTCATGATTCGTTTTTCCCTGAGGTCATATTCCTTGGAAACATATCTATGGGAATTCTTTGAGGTCCAAATGAAGGTATGTCCCTCTCAGATATTTTGCTTTTGCTTTTATCAGATACCTGGAGATATTACCAACCTGGGATCTCTTTAAAATATATTTTCAGCTTAAATTTTTTTCAACCATCCAAATAGTATGAAATTATGCTATAAACATACATCAGATCTGGCTTTTTATTGAAACTTCAAGGGAAAATTTCTTTATCTCTTTACCTTGAGCACAAGTTCAGATGGTCAAAATTCCTATGCTATCTTCTTTGGTACAGTGGAAGTTTTTTTTTTTTTGGATAGAATTTTATTTTTTATTTTTACAGACTTCATTTTAGTTCATTGTACACAAATAGGGTACAACTTTTTGTTTCCATGGTTGTACATGATGCAGATTCACACCATTTGTGTAATCATACACGTACACAGGGTAATGATGTCTGTCTCATTCCACCATCTTTCATACCCCCGCCCCCTCCCCGTCTCGTTTCCCTCTATGTAATCCACAGTTCCTCCTTTTTTCTCTTAACATCCCCCCCCCATTATGTATCATCATCTATTTAACAGGGAAAACACTCTGTCTTTGTTTTTTTGGGAGGGGATTGATTTATTTCACTTAGCATGATAATCTCCAATTCTATCCATTTACGGGCAAATGGTACAGTGGGTTTTGTTTTGTTTTGTTTTGTTTTGCAGCGCTGGGGATTGACTCCAGGGCCTTGTGCTTGCAAGGCAGGCACTCTACCAACTGAGCTATATCCCCAGCCCAGTACAATGGGTTTTGACTTTCAATTTATTTCATTGTGTTTTTCACTAAGAGTCTCACCTCTTGGATTCGGATTTTCACAAAGGGAGACTCGATGTGATTCATCATGCAGCATGAACCCCTTCTTCTGGGCGGCGTCAGTAGCATGGAAGCTGCAGGTTTCGGGGGGCCAGCAGTAGCAGCTGGGCTTGGCCCCCATTCAGGTCCTAGCTTCATGGTTTCCCTTCACTTGACATCTCTAAAGATCTTTCTCACTCTCTTGCAAGCTCAACTTTTCATATAAAAGTATTTAAAATATTTTTGTTCATTTTTAAATGTTAAAGAAATATTTATGGGGGAGGGTTTTCATGATATCACTTCAGTCCTAACCCTACAGAAGCCTGCTGCTGTGGGTCCAAAGCCACCAGAGGCATGGAGAACGTGATGTTCCAGGAGGTACGTGGGGAAAGGACACTGGAGACCACGAGGGAGGCGCTGGAGACCTGCACCATGCCTTGGCAGGTTCTGTGTAGAAGGTGCTCTAAAGGACGTCACTAGGATTTGGTGACCAGATAGATCCCTGTACCCCCTTGGTTTTCAGGTTAGACACATAGAAACATTTTCAAAGAATTTTCAGTTTCAGAGGAGAGTGTTGATTTGGGAGAAAAGATAATTCAGTTTAGTTTTACAGAAGGTGAACTTGAGGTGATAATGGGCCTTGGTTGGGGGCTGGTTCTACCTCCTCAGGTGTGATCCAGAAGCATTGTAAGGTGGGCCTGGTATTTGGTGCCCAGGGTCCAGGTAGCTGACCCACCTGCAATGTGTGCTGCAGTCTGGCACAGCAAATAACTGCCCCACCCGCTCTGTCAATAACTCCCGGGCAGAGAAGCCCTCTGACACAGCAGTGTGGAAATGGGGACGGCCAGCATTACAGGTCTGTGACTTCAAGAGAGAGATCAGAGCTTCTTCTTCACCTCTGGGGGGGCATCACAGGGATAACTGAAGCCTGAGAGGAAAGGAAGGTGCAGATTAGGACCGTGTGGACCCCAGAGAAGGTGGCACAGGGCAAGGGCAAGGGAGAGAGTTATCAAATGCTCTCATTCCAAGGGCCGGTTGCAGTCGGGCCTCCTGTGCTAAGCTGCACTCGGGCAGAGCACGGGGGCTGTGCCGCTGCTCTCTTCTGCATAGGCCTATGTCTTGTCCTGTACAACTAGGCACTGGGCCTCCTCCAGCACAGTCCTAGGCATAGAGCAGGAAAGCGAGGGCTGAATGTTCCAGAAAGGGAAAGGAGAAAGCTTGACAAGCACCACTGGATCTGAGGATCAGGGCATCACCAGAAGGGGAGGAGGGTGTGTATTTGAAATAAAGTTTGAAGAGGTCAGAGTGATATGGATGTGAGGAAAGAAATGTGAACGATCAAGGCGGAAAAGCCTACAGGGATGCAGCCACATCAATGTTAACAGCAGCACAATCCACAATAGCTGAACTATGGAACCAACCTAGGTGCCCGACAATGGCTGAATGGATAAAGAAAATGTGGTATATATACACAGTGGAATACTACTCAGTCACAAAGAGAGTGAAATTATGGCATTTGCCGGTAAATGGATGGAACTGGAAAATATCATGCTAAGTGAAATAAGCCAACCCACAAAACCAAAAGCAGATACTAACCCATGAGAAGGGAGGGGAAGATTAGAAGTTCATTGGACTAGACAAAGGGGGAATGGAGGGAAAGGAGAGGGTTTGGGAGTAGGAAAGACAGTAGAATGAATTGGTTTTATCTTTCCTACCCACATATATGAATACATGACCAATTTAACTCCATATTATGGACAACCACAATAATGGGATCCTAATTGAAACAAGTTATACTTATTCTCTGTATGTATAATATTTCAAAATATGCTTTATTGTCATGTTAAAAAGAAAGAAAAGCCTACCTAGTGTAAGGAACCAAGTGACAAGCAGGGAGCAAGCATGAACTCTGCAAGGTAGTGGGGCTCTGAACATGTTTGTAGACAAAAGTCAAAGGAGTTAATAAATATGAAAAGATCAATGCTGTGATGTTTGGACCAATACTGATCAATAACTACCATCTCCAGTGGTACCAATCGCAACTCCCAACTCCTATGACTTCTGTTCTTCTTCCTAACTCGCTGAAACCTGACCCCACCCCACGCAAAGCCATCTTGAAGAAAATCTCAGGCTTGGGTTGTCATTTCAACCCATTCTGTTGGAGACATGATGAGGGGGTCCTGGAAAGAACCAAAGGGGAGGACAGTCTTTGGAATGGATCCCTATTGAGCAAAACAAACCCCAAAACTCTGATGACATTAGTCCGATCAAACCTATTGCTCTCAAGCAGCAACAGGTTACTCTCTGAGAAATACACCTGCCCTTCAAAGCAGAGCATGATACTGTGCATGTGACACAAAGCCCGAGGTCACGTATCATGCCTGCTGCTCAGAGGGGCAGCCACTCTCTGCAGTTCAAGAGACTGACGACAAACTGGCAGAGCAGCACGGGATCCATCCACGATCTGGTCTTCCTCCCAGGAGATTGAGATGCTAGATCTCCCTCTATAGCACAAACAGTTATTAAAAGTGGCACAAATTCAAAGTCCTCTTCACTCACAGAAGCACAGGGAGATGACTGGAAGTTCAAGAGCAAGGATAAGTGGAAGATTTTCAAGTGGGTAAACAATGAAACCACTAAAATTAGCCCATATTCCCCCTCCCCACAACAAAAGAATTGGACCCTAAAACACAAAATAAAATTTCCCTTGTATGTATTTAATGGAAACTTATTTTATTGGCCTGTTGATTAACCTGATAATATTAATCGGGAGACCTCAAAGCCATTTATGTCATGCCAATTAGTTGTGATTTTCTCCTGGCAAGGCAACTGATTTCAGTCTGATTATAATGGATGTCACAAATTACATGGTATTCACGTAAGCTTTTTGGTTTCTGTTACCTTGGAGCTTTCGTGAATAACTTTATCAAGGTGGCTGCTGGGAAGCAAGCTACCAAACTTACCCAAACCATCTGCCACTCTGATTTTAACCACTCCTCTTTGTTATATCTGGGTCTGAGGCTCATCTTGGTAGAAGAATAAACTCTGTGCTGCTGACCTCTTCCCTGGTTCAGGGCTCCTGTCCAGCTGGCCCAGCCTCCTGTCCACCATGCTGTTCCTCATGCATACAAGCCAGTACCACTTCAGAACCCTCACTGCTGTTTTTCTGCTGGGCTTCTCTTCCCCTAATTTCCACAAAGACCTCTTGCTCTGCCTCCTGGCGTGTTGCTGCAATGCCATTTCCTGAGGTGGCCCTCTCAGTCACCTTCCTGACACAGCAGCCTCCCACCTACAGGGCCTAGCCTGCATTCTTCATCCAAAGTTTGCATTTATCATTGCCTGAGTAGTCAGAGACTCTTTGGCTTATTATTTACTGTCTCCTCCCACTAGAGCTCAAGATCCCTCCCAGCCAAAGCTTCCTTTTTGGTTCCTGATAAAGGCCATTGTCCACAGGCAGTGCCTGATAAAATCTTTCAAATTCATGAATGTAAGTTTTGGTTTCTACTTCTTTTTTCTCTACCCAGACAAATAAAAAAGGAAACAAAGAAAAAAAAAAAAAAGGAAGAAAAGTCATACACACATTCTTGATTCTGAAGTTTTGGGTTTGGTCTCATTTGTTTTTTTAACTTTTGCTATTTTTTTTTGTGCTGTGCATTGGAAGTCCCTTTCACACAGGGCAACTTGATCACATCTGGTCAATACCACCTGGCCTCCGCTGAGCCAAGAAATGTGGGGATTTGTCTCCGTCAAACTCACGGCACTGATGCCGCTCCTGCATCCACCTGTGACCCTGGGTTTGGCAATCCACTTGGTGTTCAAGATGGGGCTTGCTTCCCTTCTGCAGGAGTCTCATCTGTCCTCCTGTGTCACACCTCAAATCGGGATAAGTGATAGATATCCTTAAGCGGTGCCGGCATCAAATTTTTATTAGGAATCGCTTTTTTGAGAAATATAATAATCTACTTGTTACCTTTTTTTTTTTTTTTTTAAAGGTAAATCAGGGCCTGGTCTGGCAGTTCACTCACAGGACAGGGTGGTGCAGGTTAACTTCTGCGGGCAAGTTGGAGCCTATAGTCTGCTTGCCAGACCAGGTGGGTGATAAGCAGCCCCAGCCCTCTGTGTTCTGGGAGATCTGGTGCAGGGAACAGTGAATGGCAATTTAAATTTAGCACAATTGTAAACACCTGGTGCATCTGCCTTGCTGCGCAGTTATATCAATGTTAAGAGTCTTGACCAGAGGAAAGACAGTTTTGCTGAAACAAGAAATAAATTTAAAATTGCATGCAGTCTATTAGATTTACCAACGCAGGCAAATCTTAAATCAGCAAACGAAAAAGAAGAGATGGCTGAATATATTTGTTGAGACAAATTGTTTTCTATTAAACCTTTCTTTCACAAGAAAATTTGCTTTTGGGGACATTGGAGTTCCAGTACTTTGGGGTTAGGGCACTGCACAACCAAGGCTGCTATCTTGACAGGATCTTGGGAGACTTTTGCGGCACGTGCCACGAGGAGGGGTGAAGCACTGATTTCCTCCAGGGCTGCCCTGCATCGGAGGCTTGCCTGAGGAAGACCAGATGCCTGCCTCTCCTGGGGACTGCCTGCTCCTGCTAGGTTGGCAGTTATATCTTCTAACTAAATCCTACAAATCCTAAATCCTGCATAACTTAAATCCTACAATCTGCAGGGCGGGATGGTGACAGCCCTAAAGACCCTTGCTGGGTCCCTCTGTCCTCCACCCATTGATATGGAGGCAGAGGCTGAGCCTCCCCTCCTTTGAGGCAGCTGATTCTGGTGCCAGCTGCTTGCCAGTGGAGCCCAGAGAACGCAGTCCCTTCCTATACGACATTCCAGACCTGCTTCAGCTAGTGAGGATTTGGCTGCAAAAGGAAGATATTTTGGGGAGACAAGCACTGACACAGGAGCCAGGAGAGCTGGGTTCTGTTCTTCCCCATTATTTCCTGACTGTTCCATTTCTTCCTCTCCTGGGCTCTTTCTTGCTATGTAATGGGGGTGGGGGGGACACTTTGCTGACCTTTCTGGATTTATATTTCACAATTCTGTTTTTCCGGCGATGTGCTCAGAAGCGGCCCCGTCGGGTTTTTCTGCAGCGCCCTGCTTGTGCTGATTTCTCACCCTGTAGCAACATCACTTCCTCCTCCTCCCACTACCAGAAACGTCCTTCTCCTTCCTTCTGCCATTACTATGGCTTCCTCTTTAGAGCACTGTTTGGCTACTCCTCTGAGTCTCACTTGCAGAGCGTTTTCACACAAACATCCATGACACCTGTCCTGCTTGTGAGGCCCTTGTCATGGCGCATCACTGTTGCCACTGAAATGTCAGCTCCTTTCTAGGTGAGTGCACGGAGGTCAGGGGCCACCTCCCTGGACCTTTCCCTTCTCTGCACCTACTAAGGTTCATAGTGGAAATTCTGCACATATTTATCACCTGCCTGCATGAACCCCATCCCATGACTTCACTACACACCTGCCAGACGTCTGCCCCTCCGCCCTCCCAGCTGATCCTCAGTCCTATGTTCCTGACAATTCAGTGGCTCTCTGCTCTTGGTGGTACCACAGGGACCTCAGTCTGCTGGGAGATTCTGCCCTTTGCGGAAACATGCATTTCTTTGCATTTGTGATCTAAGAATGTCTGGTTTATTCTCTGACGACTGACCTCATTTTATGATTCACAGATACACAGGACGCTAGAGAGAATGCCCTCAGCTTTCTGCTAGCAATACACAAACCGGTCCACCCACCTGCCATCCTTGCCTGTCCCCTTGACCAAACTTTCCCTCTGGCTACTCCCTAGTATCATTCTGGGGTCCCCCCATTTCCCCAAGTTCTATCCTTTGTTCTTTCTTTTTTCTTGGAATTCTTCTCCCTGGCATTGAAGGCTGGTGGTCTATTAGGAAAAAGAAGCAAATAAACAAACCGACCTCCACTCCTCCAAGGCTCCTCTCACCTGTTCCCACCCTGAGAAGCAAAGATTCTTGCAAGAGTTGATTACAGTATCCAGGATATTTTTATCTTGTTCCCTCCTGTTCCGCTTCTTGGCCACTGGTACGTGGAGCAGATTCTCCAATCTGTTCATGAAAACAGCCCTCACTAAGGTTCCCCCCTCCCCCACTGCAGCACATCCAAGGGCCTGTTCCAGTTTCCCTTGTACCAGACCTCTCAGCACCTCGGATGCCCCATGGTGTCGCTGTTCTGCTTCTGCCTTCAAAGGGTCTTAGCACTAAGCTATGTCGTGAGGCCTGGGCCTCATTCCCCCTCCTTGTGTGGTTGCTGTTTCTGTCTCCTGGTAGTCTTACCACTCTGTTACTAGAACAGTTAAATGTTGTGTTCTTTAAGGCATTTCCTCTCCTCTCCTCTCTCTCTCTTTCTCTACTCCCTCTTACCCTTGGGGTGCAATCTCATTCACAGCCCTTCAATAGGCACATATCCTCATTTACACAATTAATCCAGCTTTCTGGCCAGGGATGCAGCTCAGTGATCCAACACTTGCCTAGCATGCATGAGGCCCTGGGTTCTATCCAAGCACTGCTTGCTTAATTAATTAATTAATTAATCCAGACTTCTATGTCCAGCTATTCATTTGGCACCTCCAGGTGACTCTCTCAAACCCAGTCCCAATGCTGGCAGCAGTCATCATCCTTTGTCCAAACCTGGTCCTTTTTTAGGAGTTTGGGTCTTAGTTACTCGTCCAAGCCTATCCTCATTGCTGCATGAGCCACTGAGGATTGTCATGCACAAAACATTGTCCCCATTTCACTTGCCCATGACTAGCCCTGTCTGCCATGGAGCTTGGATGCCTGGCCATGACAAATGAAGCCCTGGAGAAGGTGTGAGATCCAATTCCAGTACCCAGGAAGTATACAGCCTTTTCCAAAGCATCCCTCTTCATGGAGCTGAGGGGCCAGGGTGCTCTCCGGAGCTGCAGGAGGGGAGACTTGCACTCCATCTGGGAGAGGACTGCGGGGGCACCACATCTCACCACCAGCTTTTCATACACTGAATCCTCACTTTTCATGCTGTGTTTCAACAGCAGGCACTGGCTTTTCCTCTGACTGTCTCAACCCACCTAGGGAAACACGCAGTTAAGGACAGGTGCAAGCACCCACGTGGAGCCAAGGGAGCCCAGCATTGCACGCAGCTCTCATGGGCACCGCCCCCTCTGCTTACCCAATGTTGTACCCAAAGAAAATAAAATCATCCAAGCCAATCACCTAAAGCCAAAAGAAGCATTTATTTTAGCTGGCCAGCTATAACCACCCGCACACCTAAAAGCGGTGTGCCGGGAAATCGTGCCTTAGTTCTTTTGTTGCCAACCTTTTAGGGTGCAGGAAGGGATTCGGGTGGGGCTATAGGGAGGGGATTTGGGATTGGGGCGGGCTATAGGGAGGGGACTTGGGTGGGGCTGACTTTCTCTCCTGAGGGCTCTGGAGAATCATTTTGGGGTGTATAACACCAGGACCACACAGGCTGCAAGTGGGGCAAGCATTTTCCTGTGCTGTTCTCTCCCCCTGCTCACTCCGTCGGGATCATGGGCTCCCATTAGCACTCATCTCACTAAATACACAGTTTCCAAGACACAATTTCATGCAGATGCAGGAGAAGCAGAACAACAAATTCAAAGCTCCTCTTGCCATCAGTCGTTTGATTAAAGTGCCCTTTCCAGAGAGGTAAACATGACACTTCCCTCAGACCCTGCATGGACTTATTGCACAACTAGATTGCTGCATTTCTATTGCAGGACCATCCTGCCCTTGCTTAAAATTGTTTTGACCTTTGGATGAGCACACATTTAAAAAAAAATAAAAAAAGAGTTCCATCTTTCTCCAGAATTAGTAAGCCATAATGAAAACAGGAAGGGAAGTTTGTCATAGCTGAGTGGCACCTGGAAGAGTCACAGCAAATACTTGCTTGACAACTTCATTTTGCTCCTGGAAAGAGCTTCTCTGTGACCCTGAGTCTGAAGGCCAACCTGGTGTAAATGAGGCCTTCCCTGTCAGAATCTAGATGGAGGCTCCTCTGGCCAATGTTGCCTTATTTCAAATGGAATCTCAATCCCAGGAGTGACATTCAGTCTGGGGAAGGAGCTGTCAGAAATCCCTGTGTGTATCAATTTGCTACTTTGCAAGTAGAAAACACCTAGAAATTACCATGTTCAGAAAGGTACCATAGATTGTGTTAGGATTGCGAAATTACTGCTCACTAGATCACTGAGGACAAGACAGAGGGCCTCTTCAATAACAGCTGTGGTTAGCAATAAACTCATGCAAGAGTGTGTTACAGTGGAAACAGCAAAGGAGTCAACTCCAAAGAGGGTAAAACTGTCTTGAATGCAATGGACAAGAATATTAGCTAATGTCTTGATGGGGCCCTGTCAGAAGAAAGGATGCGAGGGCCAGATTAAATACAAAACTGAAATGGAGCCCTAGAGCTTCAATTTGGTAAGAATGCATTTGGTAGTATTATGGCCTGTCACCATCAAATGTAAAAGAAAACTATCTAGTGTTGTATATTCTCAAGAGGATTTGACATATGCTGCATGATCTTCCCAGGATGAGATCAGAGTGACTGAAAACGAATCTAAAGTGATCTTTCTTCCTCATAAGAAACAAAGAAGGATTAGGGAATGACAATAATGGGCTGACCTTAATTCATTAAACACGAATGAATTATTCCCCAAATCTACTGAAGTGTTAGCTAAAATGATAAAAATAATCTTAAGAGTTTTCAATAAGGTTACTATAAATTGGATAAATAAGAAGTAAAAAATTCCTTTCAAGGAATACAAAAGCATAAAAAGTACTTCAAATTGCTCTCAAATGATTAGCAAGGGCAATTGGCTTGTGGGAAGATTGAGTCAAACACTTTCTGTGTCAGGGCCTAGGGAACAAGAGTTGATTTGACATTGTCCCTGATTTGAAGATAAAACAATCCTCTTGGGCTGGGGCTGTAGCTCAGTGGTAGAATGCTTGCCTGGCACATGTGAGGCACTGGGTTCGATCCTCAGCACCACATAAAAATAAATAAGTGAAAAAAAGGTATTAAAAAATAATCCTCCTCCTAATCAATGTTTATTGAACCTTTACTAAGTGTCCAGCTCTGTTTCAAATACCCTACAAACATCATCCCATGGAATTTTTCAGAAACAGCCTGGGAGATACGTGTCATTGATGGTGTTCAGAAGGCACTGTCCTCCAATATATGGTGTTCAGAAGGCACTGTCCTCCAATTATATTTCAAGAAAAAATAGAAGTAAGCCACAAAAGCTAGAAAGAATTCCCTTTCTCTTATCTCCTGAAGTGAGCCATAGAATCTACCTGAACTTCCCCAGACAATAGGTCAAAAGACCATTTCTCCAGATGTGTCCTTCCTTTGGCCATGTCACATAAAACTTAAATAAATGTTTATGTTTTTCTCTTGTCAATATCTCTTGTTGTCATTGTCTGAGCCATAAACCTAGCAGTGGGTGAGAGAGAAGAAATCTTTAAACCCTTGTGTTATCTCCACAATTTTAGATAATGCTAAGACTGAGAAGGACTGAGGGGAATAGAGCTGGTTTCTGAATGACTCCAATGTCTTGGTTCTCAAACACTATGCAAATACTTCCAAGCCAGTGCAGTGATCAGAGAGATCAGCAAGGAACTATTATGGAATGTGATATGTGCTACAGAAGAGAATGCAGGGTATTTTTACATGGGAAGAACAGTAATAGTTCTAATTCAAAAAGGAATGATATTTCAGGAATGATAAATTTCCAATGAAAAAATTTAATAAAATATTTCATATAGATCTTGGGAAAGGCAAAGCTTTTCTAAACAATAAAAAGAACTGGATTGTGATAATGGTTATGCAGATCTATAAATTTACTAATTTATAAATCTATTTTAAGAATGAAAGGTTAAAAAATGGATAATTTCTTCAAAGCTAAGGATTGCTATCTGTAGAAAGTCAACATTAAGGATAGAAAGATGATGAGCAGATCTAGGCAGCAACCCTTGACTCCTTCACAGCCCAGAATCAAAGAAGTGGAAGAATAGCAGATCAGAGAGGTAGGTGACAGAGTAAACACACTAAAAAGCAACTGTGGACAGCTTGAGACTTGAAGGAACTTGGAATTTGTTTACTGGAAGATAGAATAAAGAAAGAACCCCTTGACTTTGAACCCCGTGCAGGGAAGGGTTGGGGAGGTATAATGAAGATAGAAAGAGGGAGAAGAAAAGCCATTGTGTTTATTTCTTTAACAACTATTGAAAAGAGAGGCAGACCAAGCAAAAATGGGACATTAGCAGCAAAGACAATGAAGGAGATCACACAGTTTAGCCCAAAGTTTTGGCAAGAAATCTGTGCCAGGGAGGGCAGTCATTTTGTAGATACCACAGCCAGCCAGTCTCCCTAGAAGAAACTATATCAATACAGCATCTCCCCAGCTGCAGAGAGTGGCAAATAAAACCACTGGGAATGCCTCCAAAATGGGTCATCTCAGTAATACATCCAGAAGGAACTGTAGAGGGATTACTGCTAGCTGAAGTGACCAAGAGCCCCTCCCTCTCACTGCAGACATGGGGAATGGGGTGGAACTGACCCTAGAGCAACTCACACTCAGAGAGTACTAAGCCCTACCCAGTACTCCTCACAGCCACTGGCTGCAGGAGCTCAGGTGAAGATAGGCCAACTGAAACCTACCCTGATGAGAGTGATGGGTAAATCTCCATTGCCAGAATGGAGGTTTCTGAGCCATGACCACCAACAGAAAGGCTATACTCACAGGTCTCAGTTTTAGGCAATGTACATTTTTTTCAGTGAAATAATATCAGAAAAAATCCCAAAACTTGGGAATGAACTGGCAATAAAAACAGAGAAATTTAAAACCCCAAAAACACAAGATCAAAAAAGGTTCTTTCCAAGACACACTGTAATTAAAATGTCACATATACAGTACAAGGACAGAATTTTAAACATCATAAGATTTAAATGGTAGTCACACTTGGAGGTAAGCCAATTAGACTTTATGTGATCTCTCAGTCCTCTGAAAGATAATAGTTGCCAACCAAAATTGCTATATTCAGAAAAACTATCATTTGAATTGAAGATAAAATAAAATATTTCTGGTTCCAAGATAAAGAGAAATCAAAATAATTTCTAAACCAGCACTACAGAAAATGCTTAATGAAATGTTACATGTAGAAGAAATGAAAAACAAATATAAAATCCAGCCATAAAGTTAACTCTCAATAGAAGAATAATCAAGTAAAAGACAATCAAATCTGAATTAAACGAATGGAAGGAAATAAGAATATCTTTCTGTAATAACACTGAATATACATGGTTTCAAATCTCCAAGTAAAGATGCAGGCTGTCAGAGTGGATTAAGAAATAAGACCCAATCATCTGTTGTTTATAAGAGACTCATCTTTCATGAAGAGTTATCCACATGTTGAAGGTGAAAGAATGAAAATGTTAAATGGTATATCATGAAAATGGAGGCTGAAAACAAGCAGGAGTAGCTACACTTATATCTGACAAAGTAGATTTCAAGCTGAAGTTAATAAGGAGAGACAAATAAGGTCACTTCATACTGGTTAGGGAATTATCCAATAGAATATAATTATTGTAATTATTTATGCATCAAATGTCAATGCACCTACTTTCATAAAGCAACCCCTACTCAATATAAATACTCAGATAGACCCTAATAAAATAGCATGAAGTAATTTTAACACACCTTTCTCACCAATAAGTAATCCAGACATAAATGAAGTTAAAAATACTGCTAATCAAACAGAGCTAACAGACATCTGTAAAATATTTCATTCATTGAGAGCCAAATTCACTTTTGTCTCAGATCCACATATAACCTTCTCCAAAACAGATCATATTTTAGGGCACAAAACAAATCTTAGGAAATACAAAAAAAAAAAAAGAAGAACAGAAAATTTTCTGCATTTTATTAGATGATAATGGAATGAAACAAAAAAACAGCAACAAGATTAAAAAACAGAAACCTTTTTAACACAAGAATATTGCATGAGAGTATTTTTACTTCTATGGTGCATTCTGAGTCTTATAAACAAATAAGAACAGAGATACAACATATCAAAATCTCTGGGGCAGTATGAAGGCAATTATAAGAGGAAAGATTATAGCATTGAGTGCCTACATTAGAAAAAAGAAAAAACTCCAGAAAGATCCCAAATAAATCATCTGAAGTTATATCTCAAGGCTGTAGAAAAGCAAAACCAAAATAATTCCAGAATCAATAGAAGACAGGGAAGATTTAAGATTAGAGCTGAAATTAATGAAATTGAGAATAAAAAAAATTACAAAGAATCAATGTAACAAAGAGTTGGTTCTTTGAAAAGATAAACAAGATTGATAAACCCTTAGCCAAACTAACCAAAAGAAAGAAAGACCCAAATCAATAAACTTGGAGGTAGAAAGGATATTTCACCAGAAATATTTCTGAAATTCAGAAGATCATTAGGAAATATTATGAAAACTTATATTTCAATAATTGAACCATCTAGAAGATATTGACAAATTTCTGGATTATGACCTACCCAAATTGAACCAAAAGTTATGAAAAATCTAAACAGACCAATATCAAGCAATTAAAAGTCTTCCAACATAGAAAAACCCAGGACTGAAGAGATTCTCAACTGAGTTTTACCTGACCTTTAAAGAACTAATTTCAATCCTCCTCAAATTATTCCATGGAATAGAAGGAGAGAAAACTCTCCCAAATTCATCCTATGAAGCCAGTCTCACCCTGATATCAAAACTACATAAAGATACTTCAGGTAAAGAAAACTACAGACCATTATCCCTGATGAAAATAGATGCAAAAAGCCTTAAAAATATTAGCAATCTACATTACAAAACACATTAATATTTTACAACTTGATCAAGTTGGTTTCATCCCAGGTATGAAAGGTTGGTTGAACACATGCAAATTAATAAGTGGAACTCACCACATAAATAGAATTAAGAACAAAAATTACATGATCATTTCAACAGACACGCAGAGCAGAGTGGGAGGAAGGGATTGATGGGGAGGGAGGAAGGATGCGAAAGGGAAAGAACTGCAGAATGAAATTGACCAAAGTATGTTATGTGCATGTATATATATCTATCACAATGAATTCTACTTTCATGTATAACTATAATGTTCCAGTTCAAACATTAGACACGTAAAAGAACCCTCAACAAAATCCAGCACCTATTCAGGCTAAAAACACTGGAGAAACTATGGATATAAGTAATTTACCTTAACATCATAAAGATTATAAATTAGAAACCCAAAGCCAACATCACACTGAACATAAAAAAAATCTAAAAGAATTTTCTCTAAAATCAGGTACAAGACAAAAATTTCTACTCTCATCACTCTTATTTAATATTGTTCTTGAAACTCTAGCCAGAGTAATCATATAAGGAAAGAAATATGAAAAGTAGAAGTCACATCATCTATTTTCTGAAGATGTTATTGTATACTTAGAATATCAAAAAACTTCACCAGAAAACTATTAGAGCTGATAAGTAAATTCAGCAAAGTAGCAGGATATAAGATTAACATATAAAAATTAATAACTTCCCTGTATGTTAACAATGAATCTACTGAGAAAGAAAAACAATTTTATTCACAATAGCCCCCCCCCAAAACCAAAGAGACAAACAAACAAACAAACGAAAACATAACAACAAAAAAACCCCTTTGGAGTAAACTTAACCAAGAAGATGAAAGGTCTCTGCAATGAAACTTATAGAACTCTGAAAGAAGAAAGACTTCAGTGGACAGACTTCACATGTTCTTGGATAGGTAGAAATAATGTTGTCAAAATTACAACATTACCAAAAGCAATATATAGAGTCAATGCAATCTCCATTAAAATGCCAATTATATTCTTCGTGGAACTAGAAAAAACAATTCTAAAATTCATATGGAAGAATAAATAACCCAGAAGAGCTAAAGCAATACTGAGGAAAAAGTATTAACAACAAATTTAACACAAAAAATACAATAAAATAAACAAAGAAAGAAAGAGAAGCAAACAAGGATAAATAAATATATCTGTAAGTGGTCAATTGAACTAAACAGATGTTCCTCCAAAGGAGAAATACACATGGCCAACAAATATATGAAAACTGTTCACTATCCATGTTCAATATCCCTAGTAATCAGGGAATTGCAAATCAAAAATACACTGAGGTTTTATCTCCATTCAGCTAGAATGGCAATTGTCAAGAACACATATAACAATAAATGCCAGCAAGAATGTGGGAGAAAAAGTACAATTATACATTGTTGGTGGGACTGAAAATTAGTACAGCAACTTTGGAAAGCAGTATGGACAGTCCTCCAAAGACTAGGAATCAAATCACCATATGACCCAGCTATGGAATCTTTGGTATTTAATAAAAAGAACTAAAATCACCATACTATAGTGATACATGCCTACCAATATTTAAAGCAGTGAAACTCACAGTAGTCAAGTTATGGAACCAGCCTATGTGTCCCTCAATAGACGAATAGATAAAAAAAATATACACAATGTATTTTCACTCAGCCATGAAAAATGTGATTATGTTATTTGCTGGTAAATGAATAGAATTAGAAGAATATCATGCCAAGTGAAATAAATCAGACTAAGAAAGTCAAGGGTTGAATACTTTCTTTTATATGCAGAAGCTAGAAGTAAATAAGGTATTTTAAGGTGAAGGAAATCTCATGAAAATAGAAGGGAGAAGAGCAGAGTGGGAGGAAGGGATTGATGGGGAGGGAGGAAGGATGTGAAAGGGAAAGAACTGCAGAATGAAATTGACCAAAGTATGTTATGTGCATGTACAAATATCTATCACAATGAATTCTACTTTCATGTATAACTATAATGTTCCAGTTCAAACATTAGTTAATAGAAGGAAAGCCAATAGAATAGAGGAAGAGATGAGGCAGAGGGAGGAGGGAAGGGAAGACAGAGAGGAGGGAAAGAAGTAGAAAAGGGGATCAAAATAAAGAAAATTTTGTTATATCCATTTATAAATGCATTAAAAATGAACCCCACAATTATGTGAAACTACAATGCACTAATAAAAACATGATTTCAAAATGTCATCATTAAAAAGTGAAAAATGCAAGCCATAGATGGAGAGAAGTTATTTGCAGTTTACATGTTTGGCAAAGAACTCCCGTCCAGAATATATGGAAAGTTCCCAGGAACCAATAAGAGAAAGATGAATAGCCCAGTCAACAAACATGGCAAACATTTAAATATCCATTTCACTAGAGATAATATCCAAATGCCCAATAAGCTTAATGGAAGGTACTCAACCTCATCACTCATCAGACAAATGTAAATCACAAATAGATTAGATACCATAATACTTCCGTAATATTAAAAGTGATCCAGTGTCAATTGTTGGTGAGGATGTAGAGGATCAGCATTCATACATCACTGATACAAATTGATCCAGCCTCCTTGAAAAACTGTTGGCAATAACTACCCAACCAATCACGTCTCAACCCTACATTCCACTCTGGATATATGACCAAGATAAAGGAGGTCTAAGTCCACAAAAAGATAAGTTTGGACATTTTAATTGCAGCTTTAAGTCATAATATCCCTAGCCTAGAGATAGTTTTAATACCCATTGTCAGAAACTGATGCACATTAATAAAAAGGAATTCTTCAAATCAATCAGGAAGGGTACTTCATGCATGAATGACCCTCACAGATACACTGAGTGTAGAGGGATAGAAGGGTATGTTCTGTACTATTCAACAACTTGTGCATATTTCAAGAGCCAGTGAAACTAACTCAGAGTGACAGGGGTCACAACAGTGGTGGCCTCTGGGGATACTGACTGGAAGGGACACAGGATACTTTGGCATGATGGAAACAGTTCATAACTGGATCTGGGTGGTTGGTGCACATGTATGCATATGGAAAAATTTATTGGGCTCTTCTCTTAATATGAAGAGTTTTGCTGTGTACCTTTGTATATACCTTATGTACGGCTGTGTATACACACATGTATGTATGCATATGTGTGACCATGTCACTTACATCTTAAAAAATAAAAACAAATGTTAAGAGAGAAGACTGACACACAGTATGCATAATCCACATGCACATTCGACTTCCAGAATATTTAATAGCAATAAAGTTTTATAGCAGTACATTTATAGATCATAAAATTAACCTATCTTAAGTATGTAATTCAATGATTCTTAATGAATTTATAGAACTGTGAAAACATCTCAATTCAGTATTAGAGTATTTCCATTGCCCCCAAATTCCCTCTGACCCATCTGTAGTCCACCTTGCTCCCCATACCCTTAACCCCAGGCAAGCACTGATCTGCTTCCTGCCCCCTCTGATGAGTCTTTCTTAGACATTTTATGTCAATAAGGTCATATAGATGGCTTTTGGGTCTAACTTCTTTCATTTAGCTTTTTTTTTTTTTCCAGTTTATCCATGTCGTAGAACTGTATTTAGTTCCATTTTATTATTGAGCAGTATTCCACTGTGTGGACACACACCAGTTTCTCGTTCATTTATTTTTTTGCAATGATTTTTAAACCTAAAGGTGATTCATTTTCCCTACCATACAAATAAAATATCCTTGTTAGGAATTATACACTTTAAAATAAAAACAGAGCAGTCCCTTATGTCACCTAAGTAAAAGAAAAAGAAAGAGGAAAAAAACCTATATTTTCAACCTTAAACTTTTCATTGGAAAAGAAACTTAAAAATGGCTGGAAAATGTTTCTACCATATTTGCAAACAGCACCTACCAATATGTAGCGATGAGAAAGCTCAGTGTAGGGAACAGCACAGATAATGGTCAGGATTCAGCTGAACTCTGCGAATGCCCAGCACAGGCTTGGAACCCCATACAACAGCGTACCTAATGGTAATCCATAGCCAAGCAGCCACCAGATGCTGCTGTGAGCCTGTCAAACCCTCAGCAAGTTCAAACTTCTCTCCTTATATTTAAATTCTTTTAATGACTGAAAAACCATAAACCAGGACTTAAACAACAGAGTCAAAGGCCACACAAATTTCAGCCTCGTGATGGGGTGGGGGAGCTAATATTTAATATATAATTTATAATTAGGAACAAATAAAAGCCCTTGTCAGGGATCCATATACTGTAATGTCTTAGGTTTATCTAGAAGGAGGAGGAATTTGGTGAATCATTTATAAAAATTCATCTTTGAAACTGTACCATTTCCTAAGAAATGAAGTAAATGAGCAACTTTACCCAAACTTTTCATTTAAAACTTCCCATGGATTAGGACTGATGAGTGATGGGATACTTATTTCTGTTTCAGATTTTAGTTTTATATTCTCCAGTCCTGTTCTCTCACATTCCTTTTTAATCTTGGTGTTGTATTAATGAGGATTTCTCCATTGAGTGTTGAGAAGGTTTACCCAGTGCTGGGCATCTTCACCACTGTTAGGCATGGACTGACCGACTCATTCCTTCTCATTTACTCTGGAACGTGAGAAAGAGAAGACAATGCACCCCCAGTAGGCTGCGAAGCCATGGTAACCGCTGGGCTCTGAACGCGGTACAACATCCACAGATAGAAGCAGTTACGAAGTGGGTCCCTCCATGGTCACCGTCAAAGCAGAGGGAAGACCACTTCATTTTCCTCTCCCAGGAAATCTGTGTGAACACAAAGTCCACCACACAGCTCCCTCTTCTGACTGACAGGAGTGGCTATGCTTCTTCCCCAGTAAGAAGCAGTCCTGTGACTCCTACCTTCTGGAAAAAAGTATTCCACTCTCTACTCTTCTGTGTTGACAGGCATTTCCGCTCAGAGTCCCTTAGATGCCCAGAGACCACTTAGTTTGATAACTGTAATGAAAAGATCCCAGTGTTGAACAGATTCCCCTCACTGAGGATAGACTTTCACTGCTCTATCATTTATTATTCATGCCATTGAACACCATTAGTTAACATTACTGGTAATCTAACACAAAATTAGATTTTCTTTAGCACTTTTACAGTTACTGAATGTTCATATATAGGTTTTGATCAGCACATTGAGTATAATTTTTTATTTAAATCTAGAGCCCTGAAATATTTTTTTCACTCAATGTGTACTAACATGTACTATGTTTAAATATTTGTTAATTTTTTCTTCTTTGATATTTATAGCATGATTCAAAATGAGATGGGTACTTGGTGGGAATACTTGGAAGACAGAAATTTATACTCAGATCTGATTCTGTGTGAGATGGAATTGCGGAAGGGATCTGTGCCAGAGAGGGTTTGTTGGATAATTTATTGTTTTTACAAATTTTATAAGGAGAAAACTTCACAGTATAACTAATACATTGAGTCAAGATTAACTTTTTCCTTTTTGCACCACATTGTGAAGAAGAACGCATGAGCAGTTTGAACTAGGAATGTCACACCAAAACATCAGAATGCCTTCTATACATCTATGACATTTATTTACTGGAAGAGCTCCTTATACCACCTGCCTGCCTTGCCTCCACTGTTGGAGGACAGACTGTCAAGGCTTCAGATCTCTAGACAAAGGTAAACATGCTTCACAATTTAAAAATAATGACATTGCCGGGCGCGATGGCACACGCCTGTAATCCCAGCACTTGGGAGGCTGAGGCAGAGGATCATGAGTTCAAAGACAGTCTCAGCAACTTAGCAAGGCCCTAAGCAACTCAGTGAGACCCTGTCTCTAAATAGAATGCAAAATAGGGCTGGGGATGTGGCTCAATGGTGGAATGCCCCTGGGTTCAATCCCAAGTACAAAAAAAAAAAAAATAATAATGACATCAAATCATATGCAGAAGCTAAATAATATTTATTCTCCTATTCATTTCTGTAGTTTTCTGATAAACAATGAATGAGGTAAGACTTAGGTTGTTCCTATAGTTGGTGCCTGGAATTTCCAAAACATAACCAAGTGGTAAGAATAAGAACTACTAAATTGGAGCTGCTTTGTGAATACATGAAAGAGAGAAGGTCCTGAAATCGATAGCATGAGAACATCAGAAACCAAGAAATTTCAAGAAATCAGAATCATGCCTATAATATTTCAAACGCTGGAACACACGGGGTGGGTCATCTTTCCCTGGAGCCCTCGTGATAGGAAAAGAGTGGATGGTGGAGGGTGGAGGAGTGCACTCTCTTCAGCTCTGCCACTGGCTTTTGCCCCCGAGAGGCAGTGGTGATTTGAAAATCATTGTCACTCACAGGAATGAGAAAACGAAAAGAAATAGGGAAAAACAAAACAACAAAACAAAATACAGGGAAATGTTGAGTGGCTGTTCTGATTAAAATGGGAGATCTACAGCTGAAGGAGCATCACCTGAACTTGGAGGAGGAGGAGGACTGCT
This sequence comes from Glaucomys volans, assembly GCA_020662805.1. Classification (NCBI taxonomy): domain Eukaryota; kingdom Metazoa; phylum Chordata; class Mammalia; order Rodentia; family Sciuridae; genus Glaucomys; species Glaucomys volans. Next base: position 389,345 of record JAJEJO010000441.1, on the reverse strand, counting down.
TGACAGGTGCTGGCTGGCCTATGGAGGTTTTGTGGAATAGATCCCTATAATACTCTTCCCTATTCAAGTAGTTGCAAAGGAAGGAGCGCTGGTAGGGACAGGGATGCTGTGTGCCAAGGAGGAGTAGTATGGTGGGAATGAGCTTGCAGGTGAAGTATTTAATACAAATTATGGAGGCCAGTGTTTTGGACTAAGCTCCTGTGCTGGGCCAGAACAGACCAGGCTAAAATTGAAAATGGAGTCACCCATGCTAAAGTTCCATGTCACCAGACCAGAACTAAGTTGTTATCTGACCTTGGGAGAAATGAAGAGAGTGGGAGAGAGCCAGATTTCCCAGCAGGCTGATGCACATGACAGTGAAGTTTCCTCAGCTTTAATTCTTAACACCCTTTAATCCTTCAGGAAACAACTTGAGGTGCTCTGATGTGCACCAGTCCATGACTTTCTGTTGATCTGTTTCCCCGTCCCTGGCTCACAAGGAAAGTAGCTGTGACTGGTCTGCTTTTCACTCTTGGTTTCTGCTTTCTTGAGCCCCTCTGTCTGTAAAGCCAACCTCCTTTGCTCAGCCTGTCTGAGCACTTACTCCACTTTATGGAAGGAAGTGTTGCCTGACTCTAGAATTGCAACCTAAAACCAATTGACATCTTCAAATAGGAGAACGTCAAGCTAAGTGAAGCAAGTCAGACTTAGAAAGTCAAGGTCCAATGCCTTCTCCCATTTGTGGAAACTAGAGAGTAAGGGGAAAAAGGAATAATTAAAAAAAAGGAGATCTTATGAAAACAGAGGGAGACCAATGGAGTAGAGGAAGTGGACAGAAGGAAGGAGAAGGGGAGGCCTGGGGAAACACTGGGGAACAAAATCTACCCAATTATGCTATGTCCATGTGCAAATACACCACAATGAATCATAAATATGTATGATTGTAATTATAATGCACTAATTAAAATACTACTACTACTGCTACGACTAGAAGGGAGACCAGTGGAGTAGAGCAAGTGGATCAGGGAGAGGGGAGAGAAAGTGGATTGAGGAGAGGGGAGAGGGGAGGGAAAGGTACTGGGATGAGATTTTATATTATGTGCATGAACAAATATGGTACAATCAACTCCACTATTACGTCCAATCATAATGTGCCAATAAAAAATGTCAACCCCCACAATTCAGAAAATTGGAATCCCAATAAACAGTTTTTATTTGGACTCATGATGTAATCTGATCTTTCAGAAATAAACACCCCAATGAATGGCATCTCCTTAAAAATTTTTTTTCAGTTGTTCTAGTTTTGTCCTTTGATAGAAAACAAGATACATGAAGAGGTATAAGAAGAATACAGAAGAGTAATGGAATGCGGTATGCCTGTATGCAGTGGACAGCTCTAGCTGGGGACTGTGGTCTGGTGTAATGGCCTCAGTGGAGGCTGATGATGTTGGTGAGGGCCATAGAGAGTCAACAGAGGAAAGAACCAAGGGACCTTCTGCCACTCTATGTCATTGGGTCCCAGAACACCGTGAAGTGAAAGGCAATATTACAGTTCAGATGGACTAGCACATGTAAGAGCACTTTATAAGACCAGGAGTGACAAAACACCTGGGGAAGGGACCTTGGGGAAAGAGAACATGGCCTCAGCTTTAATCCAAATCCTGCCTCGACCTGCGGGACTTTAGACTAGTTACTTGATCTCATTGATATTTTTCCTCTAATGCAAATAAACACCACCACCAATCATATAATTAAATATCTAGCAAATCCTTTCAGTAGATATCCAAAACATTTCAATATTCTTTTTCCATTAAATGAATGTATCTTACTTTACAAGAGATGACCAGATTTCATATAGGTCAGTGATTTTTAGTCTGCATTCATGTCTGGAAGCCGTAATTACTCCAAACACCCTCTTTGCTAAGTCCAGCCAAAGATAAGAGTATGTTGCAAAGTCTCCTTCTTTTTGCCTGGGCTCAGGTAGTAGTTGATGGTGGGGAAATGTTGGGCTAGCTCTAGATAAAGGAGGAAACCTGTTCGGGAACCCCCATTTTCCGACGAGGGTGTAACCAAGGATCTGTCTTTTCTGATCCTCTTCATGGTGTGTCCAAGGGTGATGGGGATCCCATTTTCATGTTACACCGTCCCCCCTAGTGATCTCTACTCATCCTCATGGGAGTACATTTGCCTTGGATGTTCTAGCTCTGGAACAGTAGAAATGGATTCTAAGGATGAAAGGAATTTGTGTACAGCAGTAGAGGTTGCTACAGAGAAAAGTTTGCATTCACTTCTGATTGTATACAGATTACAAGGCCCACTATGGCACAGTGATCAGGCATGTGCACTGTGCAGGAGGTTTCTGATTTGGGATTTCAGCTGTGGCATCTGTAAAATGGCCTTTCTGCTCTTCTGATGGGGCTTGTATCTGACTGGTGGCCTAGGTGCTCTAAGGTCACTCTTAGAGGCTGCTCTCCAGGCAAGGCGGAGTGGGGCAGGGAAACTCAGACAGGCCCATTCCTATAAGATGTGGGATGACTCAGATGGGCAAGTCCCCATTGCCCTGCCAAGACTTTCTAGAACCGCACCACAGTCTAAGGATTTTCCTACCCAAACCTCCTTCCTTCCCTCTTGCCACCCCTGGGTCCCAGGCTCTCCCAAGTGCCCTCCAGGTCCCTCTCCCTATTTCCACTCATAGACAACACCATCGGTTTCTTGCACATCTGATTCTGTTTTGGCACTTGCTTCTCAGAAGACCTGAGCTAACGCATAAGATCTGCCATTTACTAACTGTGTGAAACTCTAGGCTAAATTGTAAACTGATGTGAAACCAAGTCCAACTGATCAATCCTTGGTACAAACTTATTGCCTTCAATCTATGATTTCCATCATCCGGCAGGCTCTTTGTCCTTACAGAGAGCACAAAGCAAGACCATAGCTATAGTTATTATTCAGAGAGACTTACACAGCCCATAGATCAAAAGCCAGACTTTCCATTGCAGTTAATGTTGTTCACATCCCTCCCTTAATTATTCTGAAATTACCACTTTCTTACAAGCTGCAATTAATAACCACATCTCCTTCTTCTTGCCTTTCTTGCCTGTGATGTGCTGACTTCCCCTCCCCGAGGGTTGATTTGATTCTTTTTCTCTTTGCACAACTGTGGCTCTTTCAACAGTTCTACTTTGAAATTCTCATTCTTCTAGCACGCTGTTGTCAACTTAGCTTTTCCCTTTTATCACATTCTCCAGCCTTTTTTCCCTCTACTAAATTTGCGCTGCTTTCGGATCTAATCTGAAAGCAAGACCTCATGATGAAGCTCAGCGCTCTCCTCCTACTTTATACATTTGATGTGCACTTTAATAGACTTGTTTTCATTTTGAAAATGACATGCTGATGTAGCAACAACTTGAGAATGCACTGTGTCACACACGGCAAATTACTCCAAGATCACCGCTGTAGGGAGAGCTGTTTGTTGGAAGGTTTTTATGCTTTCCTGCAAATCTCCAGCCTTAAGAGAACTGCTGATCTGGCTGCATTGAAATGGAAAGATACTTGGTTTCTCTTATAAATGGTTAATACCTTTGGAAATAGATTTCTATCATTGGGCTATTTATACTGTGAATGTTTTGATCACGAATTCCTGGAAGTATCTATATTGTGTACAATCAGTGGTTTGAGGGGTTCTAGAAAAGACAGTGATATATACATGTTTTTAGAAGTTCATTTGGTTTATAATTAGTATCAAATATATTTTTACAACATTAAAATTTTTTCCTTTCATCAAATGAAAGAATGGTCCCAGGGATGCTGAATCAACAATTGTGTTCTGAGCCATGGTCTCAGCTCAGTGCTAAAGAGAGGGGTCCCAATTGCAAAGCTTTGCAACTGAAATGACTGATCCTAAGAAGTTCTCTTGGTAGATTTTCTTCTGAGTCCCCTCTTTAGTACCAGAGATTCAATAAAGAACTAGATTGTAGGAAATTACAACAAATTATAAATTGTTAGTACTCCTAGTGTATGCACAAAATATTCAGGTTATAGCAGATGTGTGCTGTGATTTCAGGTAGCCACCATGAAGTTATCTTGGATATACTATAAATGGAATGCTTGTGAGAATGCTCAGGGTATGGTTGGAATTGACATAAATGATCAGCGACTTGAAGTTGGTGCTCATGATCTCAAGTTCTATTTGTATTTTAAACAAATGAATCATGGTGATGCCACAGACATTTGTAATCCATAGTTTTCTGGGAATGTGTGTTTTGATGATTGGGGAGGCTAAAAGGAGCATATTGCTTTCCAATGCTTCCTTGAAGTAGTTTGTTGGAACATAACTGGTGATTGTTATATCTATTTTACCACAAAATTCCATACTTCTTAACTGCTCTCTGTTATGTCTTAGTTTATATACAACTTTAAAGACATCTCTTCTGGATCCCTAGGTTGGGCTAGGTATCCCAGCTATTCCCTTCCCCTAGTATTTGGAAATTCACCTCCCACTGTACTTATAATTTGATAATAAAATTGCTGGTTTAATTAAATGTCTTGTTCTCCCAATTGGATGGCAGCTTCTCTGAGATTAGCTTTCTAAATGTGGCTCAATTTGCATCATTAGCCTTCAGATCAAAGTGGTAGACACACCATGGACTTGTTGAATGTCCAAGTCAGTGAACCATCACAGAGACTTATCTCTACTATTATTTTTCATTTATATAAGAACAACTCCTCTGCCTTTTGTTTTATGAAACATTTAAAGGCTTGGAGATGGATCTTATTTATCTCAGCATCCTCCATTACATGGAACATAATGCTTCAAATAAAGTATATGCTCAAGTATCTGCTGAAAGAATGGGTTGCTGACTCAATAGCCACTGCTCTGCTAGAAAAGCACTGGACTGAGTTTCCTGGGGCCATACTGGCGGCCCCTCCTATGACAGAAACCATCTGTCCTTTGGGATTAGAAACTTAGTTCTGTTTTTGCAGTAAAGCGCTCTGTTTATTAGATGAGGTGCAATCCTTATCATGCACAAAAGCAGCAGTTTGAGGTGAACAGGAGCAAACAGGATGAGGGCAGGTGATGTTAAAAAAGAGTTCAAGTTAAAAGACTTGTTAAAATAGACAGCGATCAGTCTTCTCTGCCAGTGAGAAAACTACCAGAAAGAAAATAGTGGGTGACTATCTTTCATCAGAAGTTGTCACCCAAAATCCCTTTGTCACCATCTTAAAGATGCTTTGTACTAGAGATAGCAAAAATAGGATTTTAATTCACACTGGGCAATATATGAATATATTCTTCTGTGGAACTTTTGAACATTAAAGGCATTTTTAAGAAATAAAACCAGTTGGAAATATCTATCACTCTACCTACCTGTTACCTATTATCATCTCTATTTATGAGAAATACATAAAAATAAATAACAAGATCCTTATCACCTAGTGTACCAATTTCATTCCTTCATGGATAATTCAGCTACAACTCACATTATAGGAAGGCTTTACCATCTGCTTTATTTCATTTACTTTCCATGAATTTTATTTAAATGTATTTTATTCTTGACAATAATCTCCACTATATTAACATGTTCTGTGGAACCAACTGTGAACTTGAGAGATGATATTGAAAGAGTTTAGACTTGACCGCATGGACACCCATTATTGAGAAACATATTGAGATAATGATATCTGAACTCTAATAATATTGAAAACAAACTGGCATTGAGCAAAATTATTCTAGTCAACTTACCCTCTGTTTTCCAAATAGCTCCTTGGAAAAAATAAATATCACTTTCTTCGGAGAAATCTTCAAAACTTGCACCCTTGGCTGCACTACAGAGTCTCCGACTGTGTGTGTTTTTTTTTTAATCTTCTCTTGATCTTGTCAGCACATCATTAATTTGCTATTAAACTACCTGCTTTACAAAGTTTATTTTGCCTCACAGCATGCTTTTCTCTCTCCTTAGCGATCTCACGAGACAACAAATTACTATGTAAAACAATGAGTGACTGGAACTTGGCATGGATAATATTTCTGTTGTTCTCCCTCCTTCCAGTGGATGCTGTCAATCCCTAACAGCATTATAAAAACAGATGGCTAATTGTTACAAAGCTACATACTGTTGATGCAGAAAGTTGCCTATTTTTCAGTAACATATGGTTTAAAAAATGATCTCAGGGCATTTTATAAGGATAATGCCAACCCAAGACCAGTTCTTAAAAACTGGGAGGATCTTCTGGGTTATTTGTACATTCACATCTCACATTCACCTGAGGATGGAAATTGAGTTCCTAAGAGATAAGAAGAGTTTGGTTATGACCCTGCTCATTAGATTCCCAGGGTTGCTATAACCTATTACCATGAACTATGTGACTTGAAACAACAGTTCTGGCAGCTAGAAGGCCAACATCAAGGTGTGTGCTGGGCCATAATCCCTCTCTGAAGATTCCATGGTATTTCCATGCCTGTTCCTGGCTTCTGGTGGACAACAGTTCTCTGTTTAGCTGTCTCAGTCTCTGCCTTGGTCCTCCCTGGGGTTCTCTGTGTGTGTGCAAGTTTCCTTCTTCTTATAAGGATCCCAGTCATTGGGTCCCTAGGTTCACCCTATCTTCACATGAAATCAATCTAAATTCTAAAAAAGGCCACATTCACTCATCCCAGGGATTAGAAATTCAACATATCTTGTATTTTTGGGGGGGGGCTAACATAATTCAGTCTATACTCCCAGGAATGTGTCAAAAAATATTCCAATAACACTGCTCTTAGTGCAACTCTTTTGCCCTGAGAGAACAGTGGGATTACTTACTGTCATGTAGGATTTGTGTCTTAATTTTTGTCTATTATTTGTCCTTGAAAGCAATATGTCCCTCAGCTCAACATATGTGAGACCAAAACAGGAGCAAAGTTGATTTTTTATAATGTTCTGCATAGTTAGAATCAGAAGATTTCTCAGTGTAGAGTCTCTGAAGAAAATCAATGATATCCATATTCTTGTAACTCTCACTACTTAAATATTAATGATATGCCTAAGAACTGAATGCAAATCACTGTTGCTTGAGCATAATTTGTATTAGAGATGCACATTCCCATCAGAGAGCCACTGAGTTCTGCAGAGCTCTGGCTCTACTCTGTGGAAGATTTATTACGTTGTACAAAGTTCTATTTCTGAGCTTTCGCTTCTAAATGGTAAGCATGCTTTGTCTCTTAGGGGCAACCATCCCTACATGTCCTTAGGTCACCTCCCCTTGATAAGAATCACCTGAAACAAGAATTTCTTCTTCTGAAGCCAAGTCCTTGGCCACTTACTATCCAGCAAGTTTCAATGCAGCAATACAGACCTAACTCTTCTCAACCTAGTTCCATCAGTCGTCTGGTTCATCTTCATAAGACAATTGGTGAGAACTTAGTCACCTTCATATTGGGTTATAAAAAGTACCAAAGATTTTCACACTGAGTACACAGTATTTAAAGCCTTTTGCCAACAGTGTAACATGCTGCATAAATAAAGTGATATTTAGATATTCAAATGTTTTAGACTTAAAAGAGACTGAGGGAAAGCTATTTTAAAAACATTGAATCTCAAATAGAGTAAAGCATTAACATGGATTTTACAAAGACACATGGAATAATTTCAAATGTTGGAAAAAGAATTGCTTAATATCATGTCAAAAATATAGGAAATATCTCCTTCTTTGGCACTAATTTTGTTTTGGCTATGAATTGAAGCAAACTAAGAATGCTGAAATTATTCTAAACCACCGAGTTTGTAATCAAAGTTTGGAAACCCAGCGTGGGCTCTGATGCTGCTCATTCTGGCTCAGTGCCCTGCCAGAGCCCGCCATCTTCCTGACCTTGCCCCTGACTTTCCCTTTCTTGTCTTTCATCTCACTCCCATCTGGCTGTGACAAATTTCTCTCGGAAACCCTGACAACTGGCTGAAACTCTCTCCTGAGAACAGATTTTCTTGAACGTGGAGTACATTCAAACCTGCAGATTTCTAAGGATGCTCTGAATTTTCAAATATTACTGACAAATATTTTCCAAAATTTGAAAAAAAATCCCTCCCTGGGTTTTGTTACTGCCAGATTTTCAGTTGTTCTATATAGTTCATTCTTTAACAGAAACATTTTCCCCTATTAAGGGGAAATAAGTTCCAAACTTCTTTCCTAATTTTGATTCATATTAGTAAAACACTTTTAGAGCTAAAAGTAATACTTAAGACATACTTGTGACATACTTAAGACACTCTTCCTTGAGCTTGTCATACAGGGAAAAGTGCTGTGTATAGTACTGCAGGTAGGTCCCCTTTGGTGCCGTCCCCTCTCCCTGTTGTGGCTCATAAATAGGATTCAGGTGTGAACTTTGGGGAGAATATTTCAGCCTTTTCCCTGCCCACTCTTATTCATTCTATATTTCCTGAGAAAGCTGAATTATATGGCTAGGGAGAGGGATGGGGTCAGGGTGCACCTGAATCCTCTGCTTGGCCAGCCTAATTCCAGGTCCCCCTCGTAGCTGTGATGCTAATGGAGGGAGCCTTGGTTTTAGGCTCCAGCCTTGGTTCTAGGTCAAAGATACAAATATGCAGCCAAAGTTGAGACCCCCAGCTGGACGAGGAGCTCCAGTGGGCTCCTGCAGGCAGCAGGCTGGGCCAGCTGAAGAACTTTAGGTCCAGGAGACCATCTCTCAGGGAATTCAGAGTGGACAGACATTTCCACCTGGTGGGGGCTCCTCAGTCCAGGTGGGAATGGTGAGGCCTTTCAGAAAAGGGACCTGTGTGAATCAAAATGGGCAGACCTGAGCTGTGGTGTGGCCTCCACCACAGCAGCAAGGAAATGACCTTGGAGGAGGGAGGTTGGCAGACATGTTTTTTCCTATACTTTGCTTCCCTGGGCTTCAGGGATGGACATCCTAGCAAAGCCATGCCATGTTACAACAGGAACATGTGTGGTCCAAGGGGATCTTCATGCTACGATTTTAAGAGTTAATATTATTCAAGCATGGAGGAAATAAAAGCCTTTAAAAAGCAAGGTTTGGACGAGAAGCATCACACCAGGATGACACTACAAGCTTTGAAAGCCTAGGCTTTTGAAGGCACAGGCTCCCAGCAGCATAAGTGGCCTCTTGGTGGGCAATTTCTTCCACTTAAGATAAGGTTCAGAAGCCTCGCAGGGACACAACCTGGCCTCAGCCAGTTGGCCTCCAGGGAGGCTGAAACCCTAAGATTTTTCCTTTCTCCTCTCTCTTGTCAGGTCACTCTCCTTCCCCAAGTACAATCAAATCTCCACCATGACTTTCACACGCCAACTAGCGTGTGAGTCCAGACCACTCTCTAACAGAGTGTGTCTAATAGAAATATGATGTGAACCATATATGTAATTTAAAACTTCCTAGCTGTCACATTAAATGAGTATAAAGAAACAGATGAATTAAAAAAATCAATTCAAGTATTATATTTAACCCCTTATATTATCCAAAATATTTTATCATGTGAACAATTTTTAATGAGGTATTTCACATTCTCTCTTTTGTTCTGTGTCTTTAAAATTCTTGTGTATTTCTTACGGCACCTCTCAACTTGACCTCTTTGCTTTAAAGGAAAATGATTATAGTTAGATTTCACACAATTTATGGTTAAAAAAGTAGATTCACATACACTGGTTTTTTCGAATAAGACTTAAAACTGTTCTTCCAAAAAGTGAACTGAGCTTTGGTTTTTTAAATTTAAGTTAATTAATAAAATAAAAATTAAATTCCTGTATCACGACAGATTCACCCAGAAAATATTAGATTTCACATCATGGAACGATTGTGCCAAAGCAGATTCTCACAGCGCAGAGCAGCTTAATTAATGCCCCTTAAACCAACAGTCACACGTGGCTAGTGGCCATGGAATGGACAGCGTGTGGTGGGACCACTCTGGGTACCTGGTCCTGAGGACGGAACTTTGCAGCAGGGGTGGGGACCTTCATACTTTCACAATGCGGCGGGGACATTGTGCCACCGTAATCACCTGTGCATCCCATGGACTCTTGGAACGCAGGATGAAGGACTGAACTAGAGCATCACAAGGCATATTGATGTTTCCAATGCCAGCTGACCCCCTGTCTCTTTCCAGTTGGTTCAACATGCTGGTGCAGAGGACTGTGATGAATGATCAACCTCTAAATACTTACAAAGTTAAAAAAAGTAAAATCCCTGCTTTCAAAAACTTATCATTTTTAATAAGTTTATTATTTCATTGCCCAAGGAGCTAATACTGTTATTCTTCAAAATGTAATAAGGGCAAGTTTTCTCCACCCATATTTAACTTCCCCTCTGTAAGAAGTACATTTCTGTGTTATGAATCATAAATACAAAAATTAGCCAGTAAAATCACCAAATTGATCTGGAGGTAGGGATATAAGTCATCAATGCACAAACCCCCTGTCTGGTGCATGAAATTGACCTAAGGTACATTTGATTTTCCATTCGTGCCAAGCTTTCTGAATTTCAAAAGCTGTGTCTAAAGCAGTGAGCCAATTCATCTACAAGATGGTGTTGGGTTTTCTTAAAGTAGCATCCTTTGTCTTAGAATTTTACTACTCCCAGTCAAATTGTGCAACTCTCAATGACTTTCAAGCATAAAAACATGTTCTGTTATATCACATCTAAACATGTAGGATATAGCATTTTGAGTTTTGGGTATCAGGAGCTTTGTACAAGCAGATGCTTTATTAATGGAAGTAAGATCATATATAAAAAGGAAAAGAAATAAAGAGATAAGACTTAATATTTATAGATCATCAATACAAATAAGCAGCTAATATAGCCTGTTAAATTTTATGGCAAGTGATTCACCCAGAAAATAATATTAGATTTCACATCATGGAACGATTGTGCCAAAGCAGATTCTCTCAGTGCAGAGCAGCTTAATTAATGCCCTTTAAACCTAAATATCACGTATAATCAGGCTTCTAATTTGGATTCTACTACATTAGAATTTGTGAAAATTCAGAGAAGAGTTGGAATGAAATTTACTTGAGATTTGCAAGGAGAATAAATAAGCAGGATTTAAAAGCAGTGGTTAAGCTACTCAAGAAAACAGGCTATTGTTAAGGATTTAATGCACATTACTTTCTGCTAATGTACAAATGAGATGTCTCTATGCTTTAAAATAGGCTGGGTAAAGACATTTCCTTAGTAACAGTTCTAGCCATGTTTTTGAATTAAGCCTAGAATTGAATGCAATAAGTCTGTGCTTCTTTCAAAACAGTATTTTGGTGGCTCTCAATTCCCACGTGCCTCCTCTCCAATTAATCCTCACTAGTGAGTTATGACTGCTCATAAATGGAGAGTGACAGTCTTGGTGAGCGGTGGTGCTACTTCAGTACTTCAGAACATAAGTGACATTAGTAGACAATGCACAGGAGGGAAGGGCAGGGTATGGTGGCCCCACTGCCATCTTTGGCTCATAAAGGCAGTGTAATGACATGTCCTTTCTTCTGGGAGAATTAAACGTGAAGAGCAATGCTGCCTCCATCTGTGAGTCAACTTCTTCTTGTTTTCCCCTAGTTCTACTTGAACTAGGGTTCAAGGGTGAAGGTAGGTGGAGGGCAAAATAAAACCAAAAGCAGAGAGGGGATGGCCACAGCAGATCATCACACCCCACATGTCCATATACAATCAAAAGCCGCTTAAGACCTGAGACTCAATGAGAAGGACACTCAGCAGATGCCAAGACCACAGTGACTGATGTTAGAATCATCTGGCAGAGTCATTCTGAAAACCCTCCAGTGAGCCATTATAAATATGCTTGAAAAGTAGTTGAAAAATATAGAGTCTCAGGGGCAAAACAGGATCTATGAGAAGAGCCCTTATGAAGGTTCTCAATCTCAACAGTCAAGTATTAATGTTTTAATTTTAATGCATCTGAAGTTTTGTTAGGAGTCAACATTAAGAGTTCTAGAGAAAGACATGCAGTATGGGTTTCTGTCTACCCATGCTGCTCAATCAAGGAGTCAGAACTTTTCAAAACACTCTAACACATTTTTGAAATGATGCAGAAAATGCTACGTGCACACTTCTTTAATAATTTTAGTTTGCAGACTGGAGGACTGGCTAGAAAGGCTTACGCAGTAAAAGGCAGTGGGGTTATAACTAAGGGAACTAGTGATAAGGGTGGTGAGCTCGTCTCTGATTTATTAATTAGTTAATTAACTCACTAGTTAATGTCACAGAAAGTCCAACTGCATGGCAATAACCTGGGGACCATGAACTTGTGCATACATCTCCCTGCCTGGAGTTCTGGAAGAGACAAAGAACTAAAATTTAAGGTCACAATGTATACTTTTAAAAGAAAGTCTATTTGTTAAAAGGTGATTAAAAATGGAAACATTCGTGCTTACAAAAGGGCTGATTTCCAATGGTCTTAAAATGCAGCTTCTTTCTAGCAAACAATCTTCCCCAATAATACCTAATGACGAAGCTGTTATTGAGGACCGAAGTAGCCTGCCAGGTTGACACTGAAGGCATGGAATGCTGGTTCTTCCATTTTTTGTGTATGTGTGTGTGTGTGTCCATTTCAACTGCATGTGCATGTCACCTCCAAGCATCTTAGCAATAGTTAAAATGGATCCAAGGGAAAGCGATGACACTCTTACTTGCCTTCTTGGCCATGAACATGGCCTTGGTCATAGAAAGTGAAGGCTGTTCCACACCTCTCAGGTGTGCAGGGCTGGGGAGTGGCTTGCTCAGAAACTGTCACACAGATGGAACAGGCCAGGGAAGCAGAGCTCCTTTCATGCTTGTATTGTAGAATTCGGTGTCCCTTGGACCCTTTTGCTGCATATGATATTTACTTAATGACAAAAGAATTTCAAGGGAACAGTTGCTTGGTGAACAAAGCGGAGTTGTAGCAGAACTGCTTCAGTTGTAAAAGTCGACGTTCCTAAGTGTTACCTCGAAGATGATTAATTTGTTTTCCCCTCTAAACAAAGATGCTGAGAAATCAAATTACTCAATCTGTTGGTATATTAACATTCATAATTGTGTTTATTGAAACACATGGTCATTTACTTGATGAAAATGTAATATTGGCTTTGAGATACTTTCATCTGTGCAGATTGTCATAATGATATTACTATATTATGCTAATGGTCACTTTACAAAAATGAAAGTTATGAAATGGCAGCAGAATGTTGCTGTTTTATGCCATTTTTCCAGTAGAATCTCAATGATACATTAAATCAATCATATTTACTATACTTCAAGGAGAAATTTTACTGAACAATTATCATTCTGATTTAATATACTTTTCAGGGGACTTAGCTGGAGCCTGGTTTGACGGATGTGATTGGATATGATTCACAGTTTCTCGTATGGAGATGTTAAGGCTCTTTTGACTCTGAACTATTTTTGAAAAAGAAGCAGAATTAAAATTCCTTCTGAACCAGCAACAATGCAGTTACTCATTAAAGGCTTAGTCTTTTGTGCAGAATCATGATCTTTAAATTCTATGAATTTTCGTTCTTGGTACTTAACTTTCTCTATGTATCTTTAATTTGGAAACATTTTTGGAAATTAAATATTCAGTTATGTTTTCTTACAATTAAATAAAGTATGAAGTCCGAATGCCTTTCAGAATCCATACAATTCAAATTTCAGCAGAAAAATTATTTGATGTGGAGCTGCAATATTTAAGTCTAAATATAAAAGCAGGTTTTACCTTATTTTTTAATTTTAAAAAATTTTATTGGTTCTTTTTAGTTACGGTAGTAGAATCCATTTTGAAATTTATTATATAAGCATGGGATATATCTTATTCAAATTAGGACCACATTCTTTGATAAAAGCAGTTTTTAAATGACTAAAAATCATTCTCTCCTTGTTCTCACAGCTAAGCATATCCTAGACATCATTAAATTAACATTTATAATATACAATATGTGGAAATGAATATGATATTCAGTGTCACCTCGAGTGGGTTGTATTTACATGTATGTAACAAAAGGACCTTATTAAAGTTGGCTGGTCTGTGACAAATTGCTGGTGCTCGTTTTATTCTTCATGAATTTAAGGATGATGCGCTCCTGAACCTCAGGGTTACCACTTACTAATCATAGGACCTTTGATAAATTATTTCACTGGATACAAAGTAGTTTATGAGGGGAATAATCAGATATCTTTTTCTCATGGCTGTGAAGGGAGGGTAAATTATGCATTGAAAGTACACGTATGCATTAAACATACATGTGACATGTGAAGTGAAAATATAAATGCTGATTTTGAATAATAATAAAGAATTGATGGTAAGTTTGGTCAGAGTGCGCTGTATAATTTCTGAATTGCTATTTAGTTTAAACTTTCAAGTAATCTGCTTTGTTAAACGGTGAGGTTTTAGTGATTCTAAAGTTGGTGATTTCTTAAAAGAATGTACACATCATTTTATGGATTCATGAGGATTCCTTTTCTTATGCCTTCACTGAAGCCAAATACTTAAAAACCAAAATTTATCAACACATAAGAATTCTACTTGTATCTCATACTTACAAATGCATGCCCTTTTCTGTATTATTCAAAATGTCAGATGTATTGAAACATCCTTGCTTCGGTTTGAATTATTCCCATTTGGGACTTGCTCATTCTCCTTGTCAAAACCTGGATGATAGATGCTAAGTCCTGAGCAGGACCTCAATGCCCGGGGCTCCTCATGTGCACAACTGGGAAACAGACAGCACAGAACTCCTGCAGCACGGTCCGGGAAAGCTGGACTGTGCCTGAGTCCTTAACTGTCATTGCACATGGCCTGATTCCAGCTGGGGGTCTCCTTATGACTGACAGCTGGGTCCAGATCTTCTTCCCCTCGCAGTTGGTGCTGGTGACATTTTCTCTGGTCAGTTCTCACAAAAAGGATTTGCCTCATATACTGACAAATGGCTCAATGAAAACAGAAGTTCTGCCAAATGCTAAGATGGTCCTACTGTTGGCAATTATTTATCTCAGTATTGTCAAAGACCCAGCTCTTAAAACATCCAAACATACAACTCTCTCTATTTTTATGTAGACTCAGAGAATAAAGTGAAGAAATGAGATGATTTTCTGGACAATCAGGCAACCAAATTGGCCTCCATTCCTTAATTTGTCTCTTTGCCTCACTGGTCTCCATTTAGCTTGGGTTGGAGGGGGTGTGGAGATTACCAAGGTTTTCTGTTAAATTGATTATTTTATAACTAGGTGTTTTGTTTTTTTAATTTGCTTGAAGAATCTTTGCAAAGCCTAGTTGAATATGAACCTTAGGAGATGCTATTTTTTTTATTAATTACACTATGAAGTCCCCCACAGTATACTTAAAAACGTCACAAGTGATTTTTAAGTCTTTGGTAATTTCTCTCATAAATGATAGGGATAGTTGATTTCCAACTGGATATTGGAGAAGGTTCATGATACTGATCTGATTTCTGATTATCCAAGTCAAGAATCTCAGGCCCTCCTGGAAAGAGCCTTAGAGATTTGACATCCCATTCTCAGGGCTTCCTGGATTCTAATCCGCTGATCCCTGTTCATTCTGATCTCCTTTCCACCTATCCTGCCCTATTGTGACAAGAGTGACTCAAACCCACGACAGCCCACATCTCTCTCCTACTGAAAATACTTTAGCTCCTCTGAAGGGCTTTCAGGGTGAAGTTCCAAACTCCTAGCTTAACACACAAACCCTTATCCAAGACTCAGGGTTCGCTTCCTCCCTATCACCCTCCTCAGCTTCCAGGACTCCTTACTAGGGCTGCCTGGACCTGCTGGGGCTGCCCAGACACTCCCCATGAAGAGACACTCCTTCCTGGACCAGTGGCTCTCATGGGGTGGGGCTGACAGTGCCCTCCAGAGGACATCTGGCACAGTCAGGTGGCATCTTGGCTGCCATATGGAAAGTGATGTTGGTAAGAACAGCCTCCCACTGCAAGGGATGGTCCCATCCAAATGTCAGCAATGAGCAATGTCCTGGGCCAGCCTTCATGCCTCTACTTACCTGCTTTTTCCTACTGTTTATTTAAGACTCAGTTGAAGAGTTACTGCCTCAGCCAGGTGTGGTGACTCAGGAGGCTGAGGCAGGAGGATTATAGTTCAAGACCAGCCTCAGCAACTCAGTGAGATTGTCCAAAAATAAAATTTTAAAAAAGGGAGGGGTACTCTCCCCCCACACACAAGTTACTGGCTGTGGATATGTCCTTGACTCTGCCTGGTCTCACCAGGATTCACCTCTTCAGTCCTTTGTTACTCTCTGCTGGACCTCACGGCCCTCACTGTCATGCTCATACCACACGTACTGTGCTTTTATTAAAAAAAAATTTCTTTCCTATAGGTTTAAAAATACTTTGGAATACAAATTCTAGAACCTATTAAATACTCAACAAACACTGGCTACATAAATGGATAAGGATAATCAGGGTAAATTATAACAGGTGCGAATCCCTTTCAGCTAACTCACTTACCTACAAAACGCTGTTGGATCACAATAGAACCATCACCTACTTAGAAATGGACAGGAAATAAATTAAGAACTTACTAAAATCAACAGACTTCGGAGTTATGACTGAGTACTGATTGTCCTGCAATTTCAGTTTTGCTAGTTGACATGAAGACAGTTGTACGCATGAATGATGGACTGCAGCTCCTTCGACGGCTATTAACACTCCTTTATTCGCCACAGAGGGACAAGTGCCTGCCACATGCTCAGTGCCAGGTGGGCCCTGGATGTCACCCTGAGGGAAAGGTTTGTGCCCCCCTGTGTGGCTACAGTCCCACAGGAAAGACACACAATCTAGGAAGAGCATAACTAGAATTTCAAACGGTGGTGAGCAAGCACCATGGAGAAGAGGCACGGAGCTGGGCACATTGAGGGGAGGGGAAAGCTGACCTGAAGAGCCAGCAGGTCCCAGCAAGCAGGGCTTCTAGAACTCATTTCAGACTAGGAGGAGGTCCAGAGCAGCAGGAAGCTCCCAGGCAGGGGACGAGGACACACAGAAGCGGGGCAGGAGGAACGTGGCCTATTGTAAGACCTGAGGGACCAGGCTGGGAGTGGGGCGCGGCCTTTTACATAATATTAAACATTTAAGAGGTCTTTAGGCTCGAGGGGAGCTGCTACCTGGACAGCTTTTCTAATCCAAAACTTCCAGGTGGTGTCATACATATAATAAAAAAATATTTTTTATTTTTTTTAATATAAACAAACAAAAAAGATGACTGTTGGGACAATAAAATTTCTTCCTAGATTGCTTTTTAGATCAGAAACTTTTACAATTGAATTGATTTTGTAGGGTTGCTGGAACAAATCACCACCCATTCAACGGCTAGGAGCAACAGAAGTTTCCCGTCTCACACTCCTCAGGCTGGGACTCTGAAGTCAAGGTGGCTCTCCTCTGAGAGCTTCAGGGGACTGCTCCTGGAGCCTTCCCACTCCAGGTGGCTCCGGTTCTGCAGCAGAAGTGCAGGTCTTCCTCCCTGTTCACATGGGCCATCACAGGGCCTTCTTCCCTGTGTCTCAAATCTCCCTCTTCTTCCTCTCATAAGGACACCAGCCACTGGACCTAGGCAGACCCTCAATCTAGGGTGAGCCCATCTACAGATCCTCAACTTCACAGCATCTGCAAGGACCCTGTTTCCAAAGAAGGTCACACTCCAAAGTGACAGGGGGTTAGGATTTGGATAGGTCTTTTGGGGGGACGCAATTCAAGCCACAACAATCATGTGTTTCAAACAAAGCATTAGATTTTACTTGACCCTTGGGGCTTTAGAAAGGCAGGTTGGTCAGAGGCAGGAGCAAGCGAGCAGAGAGCCAAGAATTTCTGATTCGGCTGAATTGCAAGGAAACAAGCCCCCCCAGTGCAGTTTAAGTAGATGGTGCTCAACAGCACTGCCATGCTATTGAGAGAGGCTAAAACCCTCACTAAACTAACTCAGCATTCTCATCAGCCAAAGTCTGGTGCAACACTGCGTAGGTACACACCCAAGAGAGGATAGGAAGGAAGCCTGTGATATTTATTGATCATAAAATTCATCAGAATTTCAACTGTATGTCACTCACCCGAGAGGGCTGGGGATTTTGTCAAAAGTGGTTCTCTCTCCCTCCATCTGGAGCTGGAGTTCATGCAGTCACCAAACCCCACTGGAGTTTAATGAGGATCTCAAAGGTGGGAGACAGATCTATTCAGTCAATGGAGGTGTCTATCAAAGTCCAGGAAAAATTAATCTGGCCTTGGACCAAAGGGAAAGAAATAATTGAAAAGGAGACATAAAGGGAGAAGAAAGACAGCTATTAAAAAACTGAATTCTGGCAGAATGATGAGGATATTTTTACAACACGAAATGTATTTTTAGGTGGCTTCTTTCATAGACCCCAACACAAAACCCATCACAGGAAAGTACAAAAGAGCAATAGTCCTTTTATGAGATCCTGCTCATAGAAAAAGGGAAAGAAGATTTAGCCAGCAGCAGGAATTTGTTCCACCTAGCTCTAAATGGAAATCACTTTTAAAGCAGTTATGGAAAAATTTAGCCAGGTTCCCAAACAATGCAGCATGCTCTATGCAAAGGCTGATTCACGGAGCTTCGCCAGCAGACCATTATCCCTGCACTCTGAGGGGCAGATGCATTGTCCCCTGCTACAGGAAAGCCAGGGAAAAGGAACGTGATGGCCGGCAGATGAGCTAAAGAGACTTGATTTTACATTATATTGATTTGATGGTGTGCAAGGAAAAATAAGATATTCATTCTTTCAATCCTGCCTTTGAAGCATCTTTCATGCTGGCCCCTAACTCTTCTTACCCACCTGCACTGCCATCATCGTCCCGAGCTGCCTAGCTGGGGTGCCAGATGTTGGCCTGTGGCACTCAGCACCCCGGTGCCTCCTTCTGTGCTCTTTCCTATGGTGTGGGAGCTGGCAACTGGGACTACCCTTCCAAAAGCCCCTGCCCACACAGCTCCATCGTAGATTCTACCAGAAGGTCCACAAGAGCTGCATGTGTGGGAATGGTCTGTGGAGATGCAGTGTTGGGACAAACGAAGTTTTAGTAGCTTCTTGAAACTGTCCAATGGATGCTGCAGGGAGCTGTGACCAGGCCTGGAGGGTTTCTTTCATTTTTTCTCTGTGAGTCAGAAGCCATGTCTGATTCTTTTGCAGCCAGTTGAGAAGCTGAGAGGCCAGTACTGGTCTTCCTTTTCCCAGTTACACCAGGTCTGCCCTCACTTCCATGAGCATGCGATGCCCTTCATTCAGTTCTTCCTTGGAGCATCTAGAGCAGGTTGTATTTCCTTGTCGGATTCAGCTGTGTCCTTCTGCAAATTCTGTCTGGCACTCAGAAATCATCCAACACATCTCCTTCTTTTACAGATGAAATCCAGAGAAAGTGAGTGACTTGCTCTAAGTCACTGAGCATCTTAGTTACAGAACCAAGTCGAGAATCACTATGTCCTAACTTCTGGGCTGGCACTAATTCCTCCTGCTTGGTTCCTCTCTGGACTTATATGCATCCTCCTCATGTCTTTGCACTGTATCTTACCATGCTAGCGGTTACAATTGTGATATGAAAGGAAACATGAGGAATGACACTTGATAAATGATTCAACACATTTTATCGCTTGAAAATCTTACTGAAATAATTCATTTATACTTGAATAAACATAAAATTTTGTCATTAATTGCATATACAGAAAAAGCAAGTAAATTAAGATATTTCTGAAATTTCTTTTCATTTAGAGTCTGATTCTTTGAATCACTTTTTAAAAGTGTTTTTAGTTGTAGGTGAACATAATACCTTCATTTTCTTAATTTATTTTTATGTAGTGCTGAGGATTGAACCCAATGCCTCTCATGTGCTCGAAAAGCACTCTACCAACTGAGCAACAATCCCAGCCCTGAATCACTTTTGACTTGGTCATTAATGCTTATTATTTATTTATTTATTTATTTGGCGGTGCTGGGGATTTGAACCTAGGGCCTTGTGCTTCCGCTGCAAGCACTCTACCAACTGAGCTATACCCCCAGCCCAATGCTTATTATTGATGTAACAAATTTTGAATATGAATCTCTATGCCATCAAAGGATAAGGTGATGCAACATTTTTTAAACAAATTTATGTAGCAACTAAAATACTTTGGTGCTGGGTTCTTAGGCCACATGGCAATGACATAGAACTAGACTTAGTTTTTGCTCTTGTTTGTGGTATGCTGCTAGACACATGTGCATCTCACCTAGCCTCTTTCAAAACAGTTCTTAGACACAATAGAGTGATCCATTATTGTCTCTGGGATTTCTTGTATGATGCTGGTATGGTTCTGCAGATTGTGGGGTTCACACACATGCAAGCACTGTTCATTCAATCACAGCTGCCAGGCCACTAAAAGGGACTGAACGATGTCATTGGGTCTAAGGTGCATCCCCAGTGCTACAGTATGAAAAATCATGGCTCACAAAATTCATTACATTCTGTTTTACATTTTGGTTCTTCAGTAAGACTATACGTGTTTTTGAAGTATAATTGTGTCATGTAATTGTCTTTAGTTTCCAGAACACAGGAATAATATTAGGCTATTATAAAAGGATTTTCCTTAGATTGAAACTTGTGCCCTGTGTATTCATAATGCTATTGTTTTAAAGCAATCAATTTATTGCTAATAACTAATAATTAATTCAATGTCTGTAATGCATAACACATACAGTTTAATTCATGGTTACACCTGATGAACATTTATTGTTCTCACTATACCAGGTCTTGCTGCATCTGAAGAGATTACTCACAGTTACATATAATAAGAATTCCTCTACTTTCTTGAAGAGGAATTCCTTGAATCTTGAAGGTTCAAAGATTTCCATTATAACTGTGTGTGGGGAGCACATCTAAGTTAATGGAATCAGTAAAATTTGTTTTGAGGAAAATAAAGCGGAGGAATTTACTTCCTTAAGGGGATACACTCTCCATCTCTTCTGTTTCTTTGAAACTGGTCTTTTGCTCTGATATTCTTAACTGCTACCTGCTTCTTGAACATTTGGCTGAACACAAAACACAACCCAGCAGCCAACAGGAACTTGCTAACAGGAGAATGTTGTGGGGGGAAGTAATCCATAAAGAGTGTGGCGCTGGGCAGATGTGCTCCCATCTGCTGCTCAGACTTATTTCTACTTCCCTCCAACCAGTTATGTGGTCTTCCTAGTGCCTGGCAAACAGTAGGTAATCAATTAATGATGATTCCCTTCTAGACCCCACATTTGCTCCAAAGTTGTAGCAGAGAAAATATTTGGGTTGGAAAGATTTCTCCTTCTTTATAGCTTATCGACAGTTCTGAAGAAAGTGGGTGCAATGGATTGAGTGTGTCACCCAAACTCATATGCTCATATCCTAACCTCCAAGCTGATGATACCAGTAGGTGGAACCCGGGGGAGGCGATCAGCATGGGATTAATGCCATTATAATGAAAGCAATGTTGGAGAGCCACTTTGTCCTTTCTTCCATGTGAGGACACAGGTAGGAAATGAGTCATCTATGAAACAGAAATGTGTTCCTCACTGGACACCCACCTGCCAGCACCTTGGTCTTATACTTCCTGGCCTCTAGAGCTGTGAGAATAAATTTCTGCTGTTGACAAGCCATCTGATTCATGTTTTTTTGTTATAGCAGCCCGAGTGACAAAAGTGGTGTGTACTCAAGTCACTTGTAATCTCAGAGTCACTTGTTTGTGGAATGCCCCAGTGGAAGCAATATTCACGGAGTGTTTGAACTAGACTGGGTGCTTGGGACTCTTGGCCTCGGGTTGCTATGGAGATCCATTTCTGGATCCATGTAGCTTCAGGATTATAGGAGACTTTCCAGGAGGAAAGCAGATGTGAGATTCCTACAGGGATTCCATGGATTCACCAGAGCCCTGCATGTGGCCCCCATGACCCTGCATTTCACTGGGGACCAAGTGGCTACCATGTCTGCTCTGCATTCCCCACAAGGATTCAGACAGGTGGCCCAGGGCTCACTCTAACTACTAGACCTGCTCTGTCACTGTGCAAAGGATGTGAAAATGGACAATTTGCTCTATGTTTTTTTTGTATGCACATGGGTTAACACCGGCAGGTAGCACAGGAGAGTGCTCGTGATTCGCATGGAGTTTTGGATGACACAGACAAATTCCACCTTTGGTTGTGCTGCCTAGAGTCACATGAATTTGATCAATTAATGCTTTTAATTTTACCATTTGTAACATGGAAAAGCTGCCTGTCTCATAGGGCATTTATGAGAATGGAATGAGAAATGTATGTGAAGTGCCTGGCACACACTTGGCACTAAATAAAGAGAGCTCAGATGATCATTGACAAACATGACATTTTAAGACTCCTAATTCAGCATCATTAGCTCATCTGTCTTATTGACACTTAATCAAGACAGCTTCTGAAGTCTGAGCCCATATTTATGTCCCAGTAATTCAATTGTCTACTTCAGTTCGTTTTCTTTAACCAAACTGAAACTAACTTCTGTGGCATGATGGATTTTGCCAGAGTGATTCTGCCATCCTACCCAGGATCTTTCCATCTGCTGCTCAACCCCATCTGTTCTTGCCTCCAGCTGATCCAATTTCATATCCAGTTGGTAAAGGTCCACCTGAAAATAAAATCTCTGATATGTTCTGATGTCCTGAAGAAACCTTGAGAAAAAATTCTGCATGAAGAGTTTGGTCACCTGGACACACTGAAGTCTCAGGCAATCGTTTTAGGGGAAGTTAGGAACTTACTATATGGAATTGTTATTGGTGGTGAAATGAGATCATATTAAATTCATAGTAGAAAAACAATAATAAAAACTCACTCCTAGCAGAGAGCTGAGCCCAGCACAGGCTCCCGGTGTGCATGGACTGATGTTCTGACACAGTTGTCACCAAGCCCATCGAAGGTGCTAAGTGCTATGAAGATGTGTCACTTGATTGTGTGAGGAATGATTTTTGCATTGAAATATGATACTTCAGATGAATAGAAAAACAAGGACATTTAAATATTCAATTACTCTTTCACAAAATGTGCCCTGGATAGCATCCACAGGAGCTGGAGCCTCGGGGGCCCCTATGAGGAAGGGGATGCCTCCTCTGTGTGACAGAGCACAGCGTCATGACAGTAGCAGCGGGCATCACCCCAGACAATTGCTTGTTGCCTATTAAATGCCAGATGCTGTGAGATGCACTTTGCCTTTATTATCTCCACATATTTCATCAAATTAAGATGCCATTTATTATGTGATGACCCATCACTTTAGGTGACACTTCCAATTTTACAGATGAGGAAATTGGAGCTTTAGTATTTTCAATGAAATGCCCAACCTCGGCTGCTCAGCCAGGAAACACGGTAACCTGTGCTTGACTCCAGTTTCGTCCGTTCCCCAAAGCCTGCATTAACTATGGGTTTTGAAGCCCCAGCCCTGCAGCAAGGGTGACTCCAGGAAATGTGTGCCAATGAGCAGAGCTCAGGATGCCTTTCACAACCAGGGCTGGACTAGGAAGCATGTCTTCACGTCGGAAATGAGTATGCTACCATTTCTTTCCTTGCTTTCAATTTTCCTTCCTCATTCCTTGGTGATCTAAATCAAGAAATATTTTCCCCTCAAATAAATCCCTTCTCCACCCTCTGTGTGGATCATATAGCACAACTCACATCAGGAACCAGAAGAACAGGAAAAGTCTTTCTTTAAGGAACTCATGCCCTGCTCCTTCCTGGTAGGATTTCTTTGCTATTGAAATAGGCTCCAGCATTGATTAATAATAGGTTGAATGCAGGGAGCCTTTGGATACATGTCTTGGACTGGTGGACAATTGGCCAGAAGCCTTCTTAGTATTTTATTTTTGAACCCATTTTATTTTAACCTCCTTGGGCTCTGTGAGAATATAGCCAGCATTATAGAAGTTATCTGTTTCTTCTTGCAGTGGATCTAAGATTTCCAAACTTCGAACCCAAAGTTTGGATAGGAAAAAATTTCCAAAGGTCAATAACAGATTGCAATTATTGCAATCTCCTCTTTCCTCCACCAAATACAGAGGGCAGCACCTGAGAGATTTCAAAGTACAACTTGGTTAGTAAATCTAATGACTCACTCTATGTCAACACATTAATTTTTACAACAAATATTTATTGGGTGCTTAATATGTGCCGAGGTCCACTGCATCTGCCTTTAGCATGTGCAATAGACACAACCCTCAGGATATTTGGTCGCTGGAGATCAAGTGCATTATCAGGCCATGAAGCCAGAGAACTCAGGTCAGGTTGATTCATACATCCTGACTCCATCACGGGCCCATGGGGAATGGGACAAACAAAAATTTTGGCACCAGAATATTTTCCTCAATAGTAAGTAATTACTGAAGTTGTTACGAGCAAGAACTTCAGCTCTTAAAATATATTCAGTTTTTACTGAAAGGATATTTCCACTTAAGGATATCTTTCCTTATTTCTAAATACGACAATAAGGATGTCTGGAAGAACTAACTGGATTCACTAAAAATTATACCAGCATGTGAATTCTGTTCACTTTTGCAATGTAAGTATTGACATGTATTTTATACATGTCTTTACTTTAGAAAAAAATCCCTAGTAATTGTTTTTAGAGAATCCAGAGTTCTCTATTTGTTGAAGAAGCTCTCCATGTACAACAATGAGGTGGGTTTGAAGTTTCAGTGATATTTCTGATAAACTATTAGGATAAAACCTTGGCATGTGAATAACAAATGGCTATATAGGAGCATCAAATTGAATTCAATATGTCTGTGGGTCAGATATACAGCATGTCCTGTGGCTTTTTAGTTTCCATTCTCTGGCCAAAATTAAGTTGTAAACCAAGTGAACATTCTTGTTTGCAATCGAGTTGAGACTTAGGGGAATCTTTAAGTCAAACTAATATCAAACATGACACAGAATTCTGGGATTTTTCCAATGAAAGATTCAGAACCGTGGATTAAGATTCTTGGATAAATTGAAAGGATTATAGCATCACAAGATTTAAGTCTTCATTGAAAGAGAATTCCTTTAATTGTTCCTCTTAAAAAGCTTAGGCAAAATATCCAGTTAATTTGTTGATATTATTTACAGTTAAAACATTTTCTTAGTTTTCTTGACTGTAGTATTTCTCTAAATCTGCACGTGTGACTGGCACTTTGCTGTTTATGGAACTCATGTTACATCCCAGCTTATAAACCTCGGATGGCTTCCCATGGCCTGTCTCACAGGAGCAGGACGACAGCTCCTAGCCTGATGTGAATTACTGCCCCCCATGTGACCTCCAGTTCTTTTCCACCCTACTTGCTGTCCTCACCCTGCCCCCTACCTGCTACAAGAACCATGAACCAAAATCAAAACAGCCACCTCAAGTGTCCATGCAAAGCTTCCCTGGATGTTGTTTTCATATTTCACATTCCACCTCTGTCTGTTCCCCAGTATCATCTCTCTGGAAAACCATTCTTAGCCACCCCAGTTAAGAGAGCTCTCCACTACCCACTCTTAGTGCACCCCACTTGTTGCCTTCTCTTCTCTGCATTTTCTGCATGTACATTTCTCTCTTTCCAGCTGGATTATGAACACCTGGTGAAATGTATTACGCCTACGTTTGTATACAATGAGTGGGTGATTTCAATGCTTTCTATTTTCCAACAAAGATTTTATGTCCCTTTAGAATGTTTATTTTGAATTTTATTAAAGAATTCTATTATCACACTTGAGTTTTCCAACAATTCTGATTTCTGCTCTCAAAAATACACTTCTGCAACAATGAAGTGTTCTATTCATAGCTTTATATTAAACTTTAAGTTCCACCAACTTTATTAATTTATGTGTGAAGTAAGGTGTTAGATACAATTATAATAGGAAACACATCAGCTCATGTAGAAAGAATGGAAGGACTTGTCTCAAGAAAACAGTTGGGTCAATACTCCATTAACAACCAACCCGATGCTACCAAGAGTCCTCATCCAGGCCCTGTTGATGGTATCTATAAAATACATCAACCCACAGAGGCAAATATGGACATCTTGTTTGCCTCTTTCAATTATTCTTTAACAACTGAGTATATGAAATTGAAACAAGAATTATTTTTGTTTCAATGGATAAAGGTAAATAGAACCCTTGAATACCAATATTTTAATGCTAATTTTTTTAAAAATAAAAATTAGTTAAATATGAGGTTCAGAAAATTGACTCTATGCATGTGGCCTTTTGCCTTTAGGACAATCTGCAAGTGAATTTTCTAGTATTTTGCTTGTACTATAAAGTTACTTTCCTTCTTATCACACCTGTCCCTTCCTTAGTTCACCTTCATCAAAATTTCCTCTCCCTGTGTTCCTGTCCTGAGGATGATCATGGCATTATGAGCCACGCGTTTCTGGCTTCTGGCTCCCTCCCAAGTAACGACCTCTCATTTTCAGACACTGTGTGACCAGTTGTTTACCTCTTTTGCTTCCTAAATTTGAATTTGGTGCCCTACAGTTAAAAAAAATAAAAATAAGAAATTAGGTAAGATGGGGCTTTTTTGGTGATATGTTTTGAGACAAATCTTCCAGGTGTTAAGACTCATCATTCTATGACCAGATGCAGCATAGCTGGGGTCCAGGTGAACAATGGTCCAAGGACATCTGAAGTTACTCCTGTGGTGTTCACCTTGGGATGGAGATAAGCCATGAGATTTAACAGCCGGCATCGCCTCCACCTTGTCCCTTGGCCTGCACTAGCAAACTATGGAGAGATTCTAGAGTATTGAGACTTTTTCCACCTCCCAGTCACACTCATGCAGGATTATGGACTAGAAGGAGCTAGCAAGACTGGAGGTTTTCAGGACTTTCATCAGGGCCAAGCTAGAGAGCTGGGTTTCTGGGTCCACTACAAGCAGGTGGGTGCCCCTTGGGACTCTTGGAAGACAACAAGGAAGGAAGAAATTCTGCTCTCTGTGATGGTTTAATCTGAAACAGGGGCTTCAGAATGCCAGGGTTTTGCAAGGCATTGTTTCAGTCTTTGGCATAAAGGAGAGCCAACCCAGATAAGCCTCTGGAGGCTCCACCAAGCTCCTCAAAGTGAGTTTCTGCTCAATAGAATCTTGAGACAAGAAACACAATGTTGGCAGCGCTGCCTGGGAGTTGGATGAAAGCTTTGCTGGTTTATGCAGATAAGCTCCCCTCTCTGCTTCTGAATGCTGCGTGTTTACAGGGGAACAACACAAACCTCGCTCATGCCAGGGACCCGGTGAAATAGCCGCCTTCTCTTGAATTATTTGCTGCTGTTTTAGTTTCCTTTAGAAATGCAATAATTGTTGGATTTTACAAATTAATACCCAAATGTCAAAATAAATGAACGAGAACTTTGCTGTGACTTCTATTTGGTGAGAATTTCCAGTCATGCCAGTATTTCTTTGTGTTAAGCCATTCACCTGTGTGCACTCCACAGCTTCAATGACTTTTCAGCCCTTGCTTGCCAGTAATTGGTATTGATTTTGCAGGTTACTTCTAATGTGTTCAGTTCCTAAAAGAAATTTAACTATACCCATCTTATCCTCTAGTCCGCAGAAGAGAGTAATATTTATAACTTCAGCACAAATGGCACTGTTATCTAACTTCCTTAGGCAAAAATTAGGGGTGCCCAATTTCCCCAGATGTGTGGCTTCACACCTGAAAGGTAGTGATATGTTTTAGCCCCGACCCCCCATTATTTCAGTTCAGTGCTGATAAATGAAGTGTGGTGGTCAGTGGTTAACTCTCCTTATTCTGGAGGAGTAAGCAGTGTGGGGATCCCGCTTAAGAACAAGGCCCCAGGGAGAGGCAAGGAATAAGTCTACCTCTTACATCAGCACATTCAACTCGGTGGGCCATTAGCAGCATTAGCACTGAGAGTTTGCAGCGGCAGTGCAGCTATTGATCTCAACTGGGTTTCCGGTCACTCCTGCAGAAGAACAGAAGTCTGCATCACATGATTTCTGAGGCAGAGGGGAAAACAAAGTGGAATGTGCGAGAATGGGGAGAAACACAGGAGCCGCAATGATCCATAATGCTTAAACATATTCATGCTTATTAGCAGACTGCAAGAACAGAGAGCCAAATGTACGGTTTGGAAAGACCATCTTTACATCCGGAATCAACATGTCATGCTGCCGACTGTGGAAGCAAAGCTTCCTTCTGCTAGAATCGTATTTTTTATACCAAACCTCATCCCTTACAGAGGCCACAAATAGTAAAAGAGAGGAAAGTGGTAAAAATGTTAAATTTATGGACGACTATTTTTCCTAGGTAATAAGCCCAAACTTTATACTGTAAATACCAGTCATGCATTTGGCTGAAAATGTACATAAATCCCATTGACAATCACTGACATTGAACTTCAAGATATTCACTTGGTGTCTATTAGTGAAGGAGTATGAATGCTTATTCACGGTGCAGCCTAAACAGGTAAGAACGGTGAACCCGGCTGATTTGGACAAGTAGGAAGGGTGAAGAATCATGAGATGCACGGTCATTATGTATGGGCACTGTGAAGCCATTTGGTGGTTGGTGAAATACACAAGGCTCTAAAAACAGACCTAGATGTCCAGTTAAACATTTTAGTGGAAACTGGCAATGATATTACTTCCAACAAGATGGGATTCTATGTAAGTAGACTCTTGTTGGATTTATTCATGGAATGTTGTCACTACTGGCCTATGAGCACCTAGTTATAAAGATGTTTTCTTGTACAGATTTACATGTATTTGCAAAATGGACACCAAGATATGCCCTTCTAGATATATACCCCATTTTTTCTGTTTTTATTGCTTTTATATAACTCTAAAAGCTGTCTATTTTTTTCCCTCCATTTCTTTATTTCTCATTCACTCTGTGTGTGTGCGCGCGCATGTGTGTGTGTGTTGTGGTGTGTTGTGGAGGAGGGTATAAGGTATAGGAAATCCATACATTTCCATCACTTTCTGGCCTGTCTTCTGTGCAACTGCTTTCTAGAAGTCGCAGACCGCCGAGGGCATCCATGCTGCTAAGTCTAGTGGATTATTCCCTGTCCTTCGTTAGAACAAGTGGGGGCATTTTCTTCTTTTTCAGACACTCCTTTCTTGGTTTTTGTGACATATTCCCAACTTCTCCTTTTCTCACTGCCAACCCCTTCTTAATCTACTGCTTCCCCAACACAACTTTTTTTAAAAACATAGGTCAGATCATTTTAGTCCTTTGATAACTCTCTGATAACCTTCACTAACTTTCCATTTCATCTACAATAAAGTCCACTTCCTCATCCTTTCCTATGACTTCTGACTGGATCTAGCCCCTGCCTCCCTCTACCATGTCCTCCTGTGTAGCCCTCACTGTGCTCTACTCCATGGTCCCCCTGGCAATTCCAGGGTCATTTCCATCTGCTGGGCTTTTCCTTTGCTCTCTTCTCCCACAACTGCTCACACCTCTGACTCCTCCTGACCTCCAGCCTCTGTCCATAACTCACCCGCTAAAAGTCCTTCGGGGGGACTCCCATCTCAGGGTTGCCTCTCCTCTCTCCTGTTTCTTCCATCCACAGCACTTCCCATGTTCCCTCACTCCCCTCCTGTGTGGAATTTTAGAAGCTGGGCTGAGAAAAGAATTGTCTAAGAAGGTTCATGGCAGCTTTGTTCAAAATCGTCAAAGGTTAGAAACATTGCACGATGCCATAAACTGAAAAATAGTTGAATAAATGGAAGTT
Organism: Glaucomys volans; assembly: GCA_020662805.1. Classification (NCBI taxonomy): domain Eukaryota; kingdom Metazoa; phylum Chordata; class Mammalia; order Rodentia; family Sciuridae; genus Glaucomys; species Glaucomys volans. The sequence goes on along the minus strand of JAJEJO010000441.1, from coordinate 359,685 downwards.
TATTTATTCAGTGGAATCCTACCCAGCAGCATGGCGGATGCTCAAAAGTCTTATTGTGAACGCCAAAAGCCAGTGGGCAAGAGAGAGCTTTCCAGGCTGATGTGCAATGTTCCATGCATATGACAGGTGCGTGGGGTAAACAGGTGTAGACATTTCTCAAAATTTATCTGACTGCATGCTTGGAGTCTGCATCATCTCGTATGAAATTACATTTTAATAACAATACGATTAAATATTTTAAGGTATAAAATAATATAACTAAAATTTAAATAAAAGGAAATGAAGTTTAAAAGTAAAACTCAAATGCAAAATACAGAATTCATTATTTAGATGGAGTGAGAGACAGCAAGATAATGACATAGGTCTCAGTGCTGGAGAGCCGAGGGACAGGCATCAACTGGGAAGGTGTACAAGGACCGAGCGTCTGCATTTTGAATCCTGCCTCTTCTCTAGTGCAGGCTGCTTACAGCCCGTCCCGGGAGCAGCCCATCTATCCAGGCTGAATGTTCTCCCCATTAGCCCATTAGTGAGGTTTGTGCCTTCCTTGCTTTCTCACCTCTAGGATTAAAATTTCACGGTGACCTTGAACTTGAATTACTCCTTCTTTTATCCAGAAATTGAATTAACCAGGGCTTTATCCAAAGCTTAAATTACCTGTAAACAAAATTGCTCCATAGACCTGAGTAAGAGAAGAGAAACATCAAGACACTAAGTTCAGCGTCTCCGGAATGCTACCAACAGAGATGTTCTGCTCAGCTTCATGAGTCTGGAATCTACCTGGAAGCATGTTATTTCACTATCAGACTGCCATCTCTTCCTTCCCTTTCTCTGAACATAGGAATTATATCCACAAAAATAGGAGAATGACAGTCTCCTAAGAAAATGAGATTTGCTCTCAGCCTTTAAGCCATTCTGTTAATTGCTTATTTTTTTTTTAAGGTTGGAAAATGAAACTTAATAAAGAAAAAGGATTATAATTAACCACTGGGGGAAAATGAACATATCTTAGAATTAGCATTGTTAAATTTTGGGGGAAAACAGGCAGGGATCAAAACAGAACTGTGTTTTTTACAGAAATGGGGACAGCACCCTGTGACAGTGGTTCCGCCTACATCCAAATACTGCGCCATCTGCAGCCCCAGCAGACCCAGTGCACACCCTGGGAAAGCGCCGAGCACCCATCTCTTGGGATCCACTAAGTCAGCCCTCTGAGACTAATGGCTGCGCTTCTCTGCAGCAGAGCAAATGTGATCAATTATTGCTCCTGTCCTGTTAGTACATGATTAGCTTCTGCAAACCTTGGAATGGGGTAAAACTGCACACAGATTACATTAGCAGGACTAATGTGTTCCTGATTGAAGACTGCCTATTCATGGAAATTTCAAAAAGAAGATGCCTTATCAATTAACATAAACCCTGATGGGTGGTGCCTCTTGGAAATTAGACCAATAGAACCGGAAACCGAGCAACTCCAGAGCTCAACGCTCAGTGAAACAGGGATGCCCACTCACACCAGCACCCAACAATCACAGGATAGAATTTCTCTTTGTTAAAACATACCAGTGGTTTGAGGGTACGATGTTAAGTGGGAATAAGTGATTTCTACAATTTTAAATAAAAAAATCCCATAACTACCTACCAACTGTATGGAGAAGGGGAGATGATAAGGTAGATCTCAATATCCCCATGATCTTCAAGGTCTTACCACATTTTCTTGATTTTTTTCTTTTGCTGAAATTGAGTAATGCGATCTCATACCTGAATACTTCAGGTTCCATCTCTGTAAACAAAGACTTTCTCACAAAGGAACAGTGACTTTATCTCACCTATACGTTAATAATAATGCCTTGGAATCATGTTCAGTCCATACTAAAAAATTTCCGATTGTCTCAAAAACATTGCTTTCTTAGTTGATGTGTTTGTTCAATCTCCCACTCTTTTTTTTTCCTTCTCTTTTTATCTGAAATGGTGTTCTCCCCCTTTTCCTCCCTCCCTCCTTTTTCCATGCCATTGACTTTTGGCAGAAACTGTCACTAGAAATGTCCCTGGTGCTGGATTTCTCTGCTGGCTTCCTTATTGTGTCATTGAAATACGTTGACTCCCTTCTATTTTCTGTTGGCTGAAGTTAGTGATAGAGGTTCAGTTAGATTCAGGTCCATCTTCTGACAGCAATACTCATGAATAATGTACATTATATATCAGGAGGAAGAAAACATGTCTTGGCTCCCACATTTAGTAATAATGAAAACTTTGACTTGCTACTGTCTGATTCCCCTTCAATATTTCACCTACTGTGTTCAATCACTAAAAATCACAGCCTTAATCAGCTCTTCCTTGGGGCCTGCCACAGTCTTCTACATTTACTACCTGCAATATTTTTGTAAAGAAGAGTTTTCTCAATTGGTCATTTTGGTTATTGGAAAAAAACAAGGTCAGGATAAATCCCCTTTTTCCCCCTTTTTAATTATCAATCTCTAGCACACCTAACTGGTACCCTAATAATTTCCAGAATTTTTTGAAAATTTTCTAAGTAGAAACCAAACTGTACACTGTCTACATTATCTTTTAAATTCTACCTCAAGACCCAAATTTCCTTTGATGTGTTTACAGAACAACTTTGATATCAGTTCCTCTTTCCTTACCTTAAATTTCTTTAATATTGATGTGCTTTGTTCATTTATATGAAAGTAACTGAAAGTAATCAGTGAAATGATCAAATATAAACATGGGTCTCAGACCATCCCAGACCCTTGCTTCCTACCACTTACCTTACCTGCACACATTTCTCCCCATCCTCCATCCTATAATGTTCCCTCCACTCCCACACCCAGCCTAGGATGTCCATGTACTGACATCTCTACCAGGCAGGGCTGCCAATGATCCTCTGGAACCCTTGGGGTACCAAAGATGCTCCCTACTCTAAGGCATCCAGTAGGAAATGAAGCCCTCTTGTTTGGGTTAGCAATTCTGCTAGAGTAATCCAAACAAGTTTATTTATGCCCATGCTTTAGAAGATGTTGGGGAAGCATATCTTTTTTATATATATATATATATAAATGTCTTTAATTTTTTGCTGGAAATTAAGCATGTGGCATAATAGAGCTCATCAGTGTAGCAGCCAGAGACTGAGAATATTAAAGGAAGTGATGTTGGGGTGGGTCTCTTTGGAAGTGAGACTAAGTATCAGTTGAAAATGTACCAGTTGGAAAAGCACCAATTGGCACCAAACTGGGAGGCCAGTCCTTGGGGTGACTCTTTCCGTCTGCTTCCTGGTGCCATGGTCCCCCTGCTTTCCTCTGATCACCCTTCTGCTCTGATGTCTGTCTCCTCTCATGCCCCAGGTTGCCATCTATGGACTGAGACCTCTGAAATCATGAGCCACCAAATAAATTTTCCTCTGATAATTATTCTCGTCAGGTCTTTTTGATCACAGCACAAACAAACAAACAAAAAGCTGATTAGAACAGGCTTCCAGGCAGGCAAACTACCTGCAGGTTCAGTTTTTAAGGAACAACTCAAAGCATGCTACATTGGTGGTAAGCGTAGTAATGGTCCCGGAGAGACGTCTACACACTCATCTCTGGAAATGGTGACTATGTTACATAACGCATGGAAGTGGCTTTGCAGATGTCATTGCAGTTACAGACCTTAAGATAGAGATTATTCTGGATCATCTATGTGGGCTCTATTGAACCACAATAGTCCTTAAGAACAGAGGACTTTCTCTGGCAGGAAGCAAAAGAGGAATGTGGCAGAAGGGAAAGAATGTCAAAGAGATTCCATGCTTGGAAAGATTTCCAGGCCTGCTGGTTCTGAGATGTAGGGTCCACATGCAAGAACTAGAGAGGCCTCTAGCAGGCAAGGGTCCCCCATCTGCCAGCCAGCAAGGAAAGAAGAAGGTTAGTCCTATGGCCACAGGGATGTGGATGCTGTCAACAACCTGAGTGAACTTAGAAGTAGGTTCTTTCAGAGCCCAGCTGTGACTGTAGGACTCAAGTTCCTGCCCCCTTTGGCATTTTTAGCCATCTTCTTCCTTCCCTTGACCCCCATTCATAGCTAGAGCTACTACTTCAGCTGCATTATTCTGTTATTTTCCTAACTTCATAATTATTACTAAAATGTATATATATATGTGTGTGTGTATATATAATATATATACATATATATGTATACATACATATATATATTTGTATACATACATATGTATGTATATATGTATACATATGTATACATATATACATACATATATATATATATTTTTTTTTGCGGTGCTGGGGATTGAACCCAGGACCTTGTGCTTGACAGGCAAGCACTCTACCAACAGAGCTATATCACCCACCCTACTAAATATATTTTTAACAAGTGTTATAATTGTTTTGCTTTGATGTTATCCCAATGCCATCATTTATAACCACCATTTGTAGGACTATTTTTATTCAAATGCATATTTCAAATCTGAAAGGTTAACTTAGCAGAGATCTTTTAGAATGCCTCTTGTTTGACAGAGACTATATGTATTTTGTACGATGATCAGTAACCTAATGGCATGTAAAAGTGCTATACTGAGGAATACAATTTTTATATGTAAGACTAATTGGTTTCACAATCAGTAGTTTATATAAAATGAAAGTTTGAAAGGACAAGACAAATCCTTTCTCTAATTAAATAATGCATTTCTCAAGCTGTTTTCCACAGAGAGAAAAGTCAGGAATGACTATTATTAAACCAAGGTAATTTCCCACTTTTGAAAGAGAGAGAGAGAGAGAGAGAAAAGGGGGGGGGGAAGAGAATATGTTGAGGGCATAATCCAAATGCAGTTACAACATGTTGATGGAGATAAATGCATAACAAGGTTTAGTCCCATACACAGAAAAGACCAGAAAAGACACCAAAATAAATTTTACAAATGATGAAAATCATGTAACAAAAACTTTGTAGATGATGGGTTAATGGGATGTTACTAATGTAAATTTTATGCCTTGTTTAACTTTTACTTCTGGTGGAGTTTTCCAATGTGACACTTATATTTAACATCAGAGCTTCTAGGGAAAAAAAAAGAACTAGGCTGGTATTTCTTTTGCATATTCCTTGGAAGATTTGGGGGAACTGAAATATCAAAGTCACATTAGAAAAAGTAATTAACTTAAATCCCTTTTGGGAAAGGCAAAGAAAAAAGTGGATCAGAAATAAAATTATCTTACAGAGAACATTTCAAAAGTGCCAAACGGTAAATGTTAGCTATTGTGCTCCAGTACTTTGTCCTTCTGGCTTGCCCACGGACTTTTTAGTCACAAGACACTGCTCCATCATATTGCCCAAACAATTTGCACCACAAAGGAATTATAACGTTCTTTTAAAACAAGGAGAGGGTGAATTAATAAGAACCATTATTGTACCAGATTCCTCCAATCTCCATGGAATGGCCCAACACTAGCTGGGAAAATGACTTCAGACTTCTTAACTGCTATAATTGAAGTGAGATTTTCCTCCACGCCTGCTTGTGCCGAATACAAATATTTTAATTTCATCAGTTCAGTGTGTAGCATCACAGGGCAGCTCTTTTGTTGGGAAGTTGAAAGGGAAGTTTGGGAGTGGATTTTTCTGGAGATCATTTGTTTGGTTAAGAGGTTTTAAAAACATGTGTCTACATCCCCCCCTTTCTTTCTCCAAGAGCAGCAGATATGAACTGGTGGTCTGCCCTGGAAGGTCACCCTGTTGGATGCTTTGGACACAGCTGTGAAACTATTAATGGTTCCATTTTAAAATCTAGCTCCCTTCTGCTTCAATTAGCTTCCTCTCTCTTACATACATACACATGAGGGCTTGGAGAGAAATGGCTATTTTCTCCCTAAAAGGGCTTTCACAGTGTTAGGAATTCCAAGCATATCCCATCCCACTTGCCTGCTGGGCAGTGTATTGACTACCTGAAGGAAAATGAGGATGTTCTGGACTTTCTTTACTCCATAAAGGAGTAAAGAAAATGTAGACCTTAGTGAAGAAGTAAGTAGACCTTAGTGAAGAAATTTTATTACTGTAAAATCTTAAACCAATCTTCCTGATACATTGTGGCAACATGCAAGCCATGAGTCTATTCCCCTCCTTTACTTTTATTCTTTGAAATCAGTATGATAAAATAATTTTTGCCCATCACTTAAAGATTAAATAATCCCTAGACTCTGGGACTTAATTAATTCTTCCTTGCTCTGTAGGAGTCACGTGACAATGATGTCATTTCACTTATTATCTTATATTCTACTTTTTAAATGTATTCTGTGTGTTGCTCCTCAACATACATTCCTCAATATGAGTGTGTGTGAGGGTGTAATTGACATATGCACACTGAAGTCTTCCACTGTCCATGGTCAGCTGAGACTCTCCCGTTGTACACTTTTCCTTGTGAGAAGGGACATGTTGTCCTACTCAGTCACTCATCCTCCAGTGCTAACGACCATCCTAGAACTGGGTGGGGCAGAGGCAGGAAGCATTAGGCCCTGGACTCTGAGATGAGGTGGCCCTGGGTGGCTGGACACGAGCAGGCAGGCTGGGTGGAGGCAGCTTTTCTTTTCTTTATTAACTATTCCCATTTTCTTTTTCTATTTATATAAGAACTTTCCGATTTGAATATTTTCAGGATTATCTGTGGTCTTCCTAAGGGAAGAGATGAGTGCCCACATCAATGTAAATGACATTTTAAGAGTTAGACGCTATTTTGTATTTTTCTAAAAATTAACTCCCCTAAAGAAAAAAAAAGTTGAATGTGAAGGAAAAAACAAAGATTAAGGTACAAAATTCCCTCCAGGAACACTGGCCTCTCACCACTTCCTGGGACAACCTGGACCGACTTGCCTAGGGCTCCACATTACTGTCTCTGCCTAGGAAGCTCCTCCCCAAAGCCAGGTGGGGAATTCTTGGGGTCCTTCCAAGTCTCTGGCAAATGTCACCTCTCACTGAGGGCAATTCCCATAGCTCTATTTAAAATGATGTCATCCCCCAAAACCCCTGAATCCCTCCACCATTGTCAGCTAGTCATCCCCTATAACCCCTGCATCCCTCCACCATTGCCAGCTATTAGTCAACCTTTCCTTTCTATTTGCTTTTTGCAGTGCTGGGCATCAAACCCAGAGCCTCATGTGCGCTAGACAAGTGACCTGCCACTGAGCCACAAACCCAGCTGTGAGCGCTTCCCTGCTCAATGACCTGTGCTCACTGACACAGGGCATGCTTCATGGTCTTGTGCTTAGCATCTGTCAGACTGTCTTTTCCTGGTAGAATGCAGTTCCTGCGAGATCCTCCTCTCCTTATTCACTTATGTGGAACACTGTCAGCACCCAGTAAACATGTGTTGAATAAATGAAGAAAAAGAATCAAGAAAAATTTTTACATTAAAGACACTGAGATGCATATAAATATAATGGAGTTACTTGGGTCAAGATGGGCGGTAAGATGCACATGGCTCATTAAATAATTAGAGACTTACTGGACTTGTCAAAGGATGGAGACTCTCCTCAAAGTCCTCTCTCCCAAAGAATTTAAACACCTGTGGCAGTCATGCATGCATTTACTACATAATCTGGTAATGATGCTCTTATTTTCAGTGTGGTTCTTTTTCCCCAGAGGGCACCTGACTTTTAGGGAGTCCCCAGGGGCCAAATGTAGTTGAGGAACGGTTATTTTAGGAACTGGTAAGCTGGAGGCTATCTGAAAACTCTGGAAATGAAAGGCAGGATTTTGGTGGCACCGTGAGACTGTTCTTTACAAACCCTAAGCCCATGTCTGAACGGAAACAAAGGCAGGTCGGTGTGCATACCATTGCTGACACTTAATCCACATGGACGTGTCCACCACAGCTGAGTGCCTCTCAATGGCCAGGGTCTCACTCTCATGGGCCTTTGCCAGGCAGCAGCGCCCACAGCACAAAAGGCAGGGGCAGGGTAGCAGGGTGGGAGGGTGGGCAGTGCCTGCTTTTCACAATAGCTCGAGCCTTCTGCTCCTTTCTGTTAGAGGTTAATTTAGGCTGAGGATTCTTTCCAGTCACATATTACTTTCAAATAAGTTAGAAAAGAAATTGGATGTTTTAACCTTACAAGGAGATAAAACTGAAGTGGAAATCACAAGAATCAAAGTAATATTTGGAACAATTCTTGGTTTCAGTGATCTCTTTCACTCACTTTTTCTGAAGTTGGAAAGGTAACGGGGTCAGTAAGAAGGCATGGCCTTTAGTGTCTGTTCACTGTAGGAAGCTGAAGGGTGACTAGGAGAACACCATTCACATGTCATCAGCTTGTATTCACATTGCTACAAGGTAACTTCCAACATTTATTCAGATTCATGCTTTTCATAGATAATCTTAGTTAAGATATTATTTTCTTAAATCTCAAATCCACACAAAGGGGAGCCAGGCATGGTGGTGCATGCCTGTAATCTCAGTGATTTGGGAGGCTGAGGTAGGAGGATTGCAAGTTTGAGGCCAGCCCCAGCAACTTAGTGAGGCCCTAAACAATTGAGTAAGACTCCATGTCAAAATAAAAAATTTAAAGGGCTGGGTTGTGGCTTAGTGGTAAAGCCCCTCTGGGCTCAATTCCCAGTACCAAAAAAAGATAAAATCCACGCAAAGGGGAAAGACTGCTTCCTACATTAGTTGAATGCTAACCAAATAAAAATGAATATGAGACTTCTGTCCATATTAAGTCAGCAAGTACATATTAAATTCTAGAACATGCAAGAGGTTATCCGGGATGCACCCTAAGTAAAAGAATATTCACTTGGCAAGCGAACCCTACTGGTCATGTAATTAGCTCTTTGGCATGCTGAGTTCAGCCCTGATGGGAGCTTTGTGAAGTATGTGTCATTCCAGGTTTTTGAGCAGAGGAAATGGAAGCTAAGGGGGAAAGTAGGTTTCTCAAGATCACACAGACCCAAAACCCAAGTTCACACCCTCTCCTCTTGCCTACCCATGGTCTGGGTCTTTGGATTTTCCAAAAGAGTAGGGTTCTAACATGCAGAAAGAAAATCACATTATGTTCTATCTGAGGTTATCTTTTTTCTTTTTTGAGAATTAAAACTAAGTTATGTTTATTTAAGAATTAAGTTTAGAAATACTTGGCATTCTCGATGTAGAACAGTGCTGTAAAAGAAATATCTCCAACATCGACATCACTGTTTTTAAACACGACTGAATGAAAACAGAGTCACTCTGGATGAATCATGTATTTAGTAACATGTCATTTGTCCTCCCACAACAAGGCCAGAAGTAAACCCAAGAGTGAATTGAAACCAGGATCTTGAACCAAAATCCAAATGTGGTGGAGTTACTTCCAAACCTCTCCAGCTCCCCTCAGGCCCCCAAAAGGGAGGGAAGAAGAGATTGCACATTCTAGCAGAAGCAGGAGGGATCTTGGCTGGGCTTGGCACTTCTCAAGAAGCTGAGAACTAATAGGTTCTGTCCCTGCGATGTAGACTGTCTCATTATCAGACCACACTGCATTTCATTCTCCACAAATTGTCGCATTGCTTTGCCAGAAGACAACATGGAGCAAAAAGAAATTTGCTCATCAAGGAGGCAATGACTAAGAGAAACTCGAGCTAAAGATAAATAAGAAGAAAGTGATGCAGAAGAGCGGGTCTAGGAGAAGGGGAAGACAAACAGCATGTTCCCTTTGACATTCCCAGAAGAAAAGGATATTAAGGACTCAGGGAACCGAGAATTTAAAAGGCCCCACCCTGATGCTACTCATGCGAGATAAGCTTTTAAATGCACCAGTTCTGCTGAGAGTACTTGGACGAGTTATTTTTCTTTCCACATCTTATCTTCATTTGAAAGAAGGAAATCAATGAAAAAACACCTTGAAATGCTGTGCTGAGGGTTGTCCTGAAGGCCCTGCACACACACACGCCTGGCATGAACACAGGTCCTCAGTAAAAGGTGGTCGTTGTTATTTACACATGGGGAAACTGAGGGCCAGAGAGGAAACATGATTTCCAAGGTGGCACTCGTGTTTGCTGAAATTGGAAAATAGGGGCATCTTAATTTGAAGTCACCATGACCATGGGTACTAGGCGATTTTCCAAGCACACCTCGTCTTGGTGTGTCAAGAAGGAGACCAGCTGCTCACACTGTAACTGGGGGATCCCAGGAGTAAAGACATTCTAAATATGCACTGATCCACTCTCCTCTGCTCCCCAGCTGGCTGGGAATAGCTAGCACCTAGCAGCCAGGGCCTTCTACCCTCAGCCCTGTCAACCCAACAGGAGCACATTTCATTCCACAAGCTCATCTCGATGCTTTAGAGAATAAAAAAATGAGTAGATCCTTTTATTTGCATTTGAGTTTCCTATGTTATTAGAAAGATAAGGCATGCACATCTCTAATCTCATCCCAAACCAGACTATAAGTTCCACAAATACATTTCTGTAAATTTTGGAAAGAAAGAAATTCTGTCTTCTTTACAGTGGTCAATAAAGGGTTTTATGGAAAGTCAGATTTGACTGGATTTTGAAGGAATTTCACATTAGAATGTTAATTCTGTTAACAAAGAGGGTGCATTCTGGAGGCATTTTTATGTGGTCCAAAATTGTATTTCCAAACTAAGAAATAACATTGGAGACATGGAAATTAATTTTGGGAAGCTAGGTAAGGGCAGGGAGAGTCAGAGGAAAGGGGAAAGACATGGACACAGGGAAATGTCATAGACATTAAGAAATTTAAGCCAAAAATAGAGAATAAGTGCAGATATACAAGTGGCAGTCTTTGGTAGGATGGAAAGAATAAGATAATCTGAGGAGAAAGGAATGTAGTATATATCTTCAAAGATAGTCCAGAAATTTCACCCGCTTGAAAGATGAAATGGATTGTTCCTCCCCTGAGGCTGGGCAGGTCTGTGACTTTTTTGGGTCAGTACAACACTTTTCATGTCTGGCTGTTCAGAGTCCTGGCAGCTCCTGGTTCTGCTCTCTGCCTGTCAGTTAACAAGCTCCAAAGAGGTCCAGAATATTCTAGAGTGTCTTATAGACAGAGATCATATGGAGAGGCCAGGGCCAGCAGAGCAAAGGGAAGGCTTCTTAGCCTGGAGGGGCTTCTTAGTGAATTTCAGTCCCCCTGAAGAGGCAGCACCAAGGTCCCACACATGTCCAGTTCAAATTAATTTACTTATAAAAGCTTCAGATCTGAAAGAATGAAGAATTGCTGAAGAATGGATCCACACATTTTTTAGCATGACCATGTGACTGGCAGGTGTTAGAGTAACACCAATGAGAGCTTGGTAAGTCTCCTCTGGAGACCAAAGCAGTGTCCACGATTTAACACTCAGCTCAGCTCTTAGAGAAACCGTTTGACTTTCATTCTACCAATCCCCGTGTCTCACCGCCCTTTGATACGCTCCTAAAATCCTACTAGATGATGAAAGTCTATCATCTCCTGGAGGTTGACCTGCCTTTTTCTACTAAGTTCAGCTACTTATGCACAGAGATCCAACTTTTATCTTTGCTACGTAGCAGATGATTACCAAAGAAATATGACCACTTCAGAATAAGATTAAGTCCTAGGTGTTTAAAAGAAGGATGGATGGATGGATGGACAGAATGGCTAATGTTCATCAAGAATGGACTGTTTTTCATATGGTGGAGGGCAAGCTATTGCAAGGCCAGAACATGGGAATAAGAGGAGGAATTTTGGCCCAGGGGAAGTCCCAGGTCTGGATTTTATTTTGCATGAGAGGATGACTGGATTATGAAGTTCTGCTACTTGATGATGTTGGGTTCCCCAAACAGAGAAAAGCCAAACTTGGACGAAGCCAAGTGTGAGAGGTGGCGGGTTAAGAGAACCCAGGCAGGAAAATGTGGAAGCACCTCTGAGGTCATGCCCAGGGTCTCTGTATTACAGAATAAAGACTTTGGAAGTTTCAGGAGGGGAACAATCTGATGAGATTGTGAACTGTGGAGTGAACTCCCACTGCCCCAGGGAGGACCAGGGAGAGGAAGAGAATTCCTGTGTGATTCCTCACATTTCAGCAGAAACAGCCTGCTCAAGTAGACATCACCACAATTGCCATGGCTGAGCTTTTTCAACCATGGAGAACCTGTTAGTGTCATTAGCAATTCATGGAAACAGACTGTGACATATGGACAAAACCTCAAAGAAATATTAGCAAATGCCTTCCTAGATCCGAAAGCCTGCGGTATTTGTCGAAACCTAGATGCCCAATCTGGGCGTGTTGGGTTAGAATTCCTCTACAATTGGCTGGTCACAAACCCCAACAATTCAGAATGGCGGCCACAGGTATTGGTTCTGCAGAGCACAGAGGAAGCTGCTGTGAGCCACAAAGGAAATTGAGTTCACATTTTTTCTCAGTCTCAAAAATACTGACATGTAAATGAGTCAAAGAAATTAAGTCCAGCCAACAGGGGGAATGAATTCCATCCATTCTGTCACTGAGCACACTACTCTGCGCCAGGCTCCTGAGGACTGGCCACATAGGGAGGCTAGAAAATGAGGCGGCTGGCTGTCATTGTGCAGTCCCTGCAGACAAGTATCCATGTGAAAACATCCACTTTTCTAAATGGTGGTCGTTGACCCCCAGCTGACAGCCACAAAGCGGCCAAGAAGTGGGCTAAATGGAGTGGACGGAAACCAGAACCAGGTGGGCACTTCCTCTGGCAGCTGAGAGGAGAGCCAGGGCTCTCCTTTGTTCTCTGTCATTCCTGCCTTTCGAGAGTTGAAATTTATTATGACCTCCAAGGTCAACAACTCTCCAGCTCTATGACAGGCTGAAACGATAATGTAAGATTGCAGAAGCCCAAGAGTGGCACTGCTGCCTGGGGCAGAGTGCGGAGTTTCTCACCTTTTGCCTGAGGACCAGTTCATCCTGACCTGGGATTGGGCCTCCAGCACAGTCAAGGGCAGAGGGGCCCACAGTGCATGGCCCATCTGCTGGCTGCATCTCTCAAAACTGCAGGGTCTGCAGCCTGTGTCCTGTGTCCTAAGTGCAGAATCAAGCTTGATGGTGACAAATATTGGAACCAGTGTAGAACAAGAGGTCACTTTTTTCCAGGCAGATTCTGTGGCTGGCTCATCCTTGCTAAATGATGTCAGAAATGGAAATCCCACTTCTAAAATGTGTTTTTGTTTTCTTCCTCTTGAATTCTCAAGGTAGATATTTCTAAACTAGTCTGCCTCTTTCTCTCAAATAACTGTAGGAATGTGACTTACAGCACTTCTTTTCTAAAGCCATTCTGTGGTCTAATCTCACCATCATAACATTGTTCTTTTTCATTTTTATTCCAATGATACCACATCCTATATCTTTTAGGTTTTTCAATTATTTAAACCATTAATAATTATTAAACCATTCATAATTATCAGTAGTATTGTTATTGTAAGCTGTACGCGGCGTGGAGCGCTGGGCTGAAGATCGGTTACTTCAGCTCTTCGAGAACACCTAATCAGGCACCATGATGTCAAGGATGCAAAGCTGACCCTGGCCAGGGGGTTGGGGCAGGGCGCACCAGCCTCCTGGGGCAGCTGTCAAGGCAAGAGCCAAGGCCAAGTGCATTTGCTCTTTGTCCTTAACCAAATAGCTCTTTGGTTTCCATCTGAAGTGAGTGATGGTTTTGAAATGTAAAGAACAATTTGTACTTGCAACTGTAAGGGTGCAGGTTGATAATGCTTCTTAAAAGTTGCTAAAGGCCCTGTACCTATTCACCATGCAGGTATACTGTACATTGATAAGAAATAACCAAATTAAAGTAGAAAAAGAAATGATACAATAATCACGCACAATATTCTTTCTATATGTTTGAGAACTCCTTTTACAAACTTCAGGCCCTCTAGTTTAGAGCTGTTCTTCGAGGTGATATTAATCGGAACACACATCTTTGATTTTGAGTATGATGTTTTCTTCCCTAATATCCGCTCTGAGGGTCCACACTGGGTCCAAAGCTTTCTAAAGACCCTGTGTAATGATTTCAGCCAATAATAATTTCAGTCTCTTCGAAATGGATGAAGCAATTTTGCCCCTTCCTTATGCAAGGGAACTTGAGAAGCTGAGGTGCGATGATCCCCATGGTAGACAGTGTAGGGAAAGTTAGAGATCCAAATGAGCCATGTCCTTCGAAGGCGTCTCAGCAGGAAGTTAGACCCATTTTTTTCAGTGATGCTGTCTTTGCTTAAAGTGCTTTTTTTGTAATTCTTTTTTTAAGTTTCTTTTTTAAGTTTACAGTCTTATTTTATGCTTCACAGTTTATAGATCCAAAAAAAAAAAAAAATCTCATTTCATACTAGCACTGGGATTTTAGTCTATAATGACATTCCTTATCCTGATCGGCCACCTTATTCAGCTGACTTTGATACAAATGACTTTGGGAGGGTTCCCAAAATCAAATCTGCCCTCAACGATGAAGATTTTTATCTAGCACATAGCATATAATAAATATTTGATGACAGAATGATTGAATTTAACACTTGGGAGGAGAGTCAAAATTAGAAGTTCTTGGCTCAAAAAAAAATGAAGTTTAAAAATTGCCACTAGCAATGGCACTATTGCCTCATTGTCTTACATTATTATCTTATTTAATTTTGGCACATACTATATATTCATTGTGTGAATTTATGATTTCCATTTCTTTTGCACCCTTCTTCAAGTGCCCATGGCTAAATCCTGTTAAGCATTTCCTCTTACTCTGTATATCACAGTCTATGACTTCCACTGAAAGATTTTACTGTGAGATCATGAAGGGGTGGGAAACAGCAATCTGCCTCACCAGTAATTTTGGGTGGCTTGTACAACCCATCATAACCTGGCATGCGCCCCTTTCCTAACTGATTTTCTGCCTCAGGAATGGGTCTCACTGTAGACGCCATCTTTAAATCACAAAAGTTCACCCACAGCTTCCCGTACAAAATTTCTGCTTCCATGCATCCGAACCTTGAGTCAAGATCTTCCTTTTGCCCAGATTCTTTTCCTCTGTCCTGTTAGCCTGCCTGATGACAACCTATACATCTTCCCCAATTTTGTATTGATCATATTTATTTGTTGAAATCTTTCTGGAACTACTGGACAGGAAAAATACCTCTTGTCTTGTTTTAATTTATTTTTTTATGCAATGCTTTGTGGGCAAAACCATCAGGGTATCCCATTCATGTATCATAATTATTTCCTATGTCACTGTGGAGACATAGAGCTTGGAGTTCCTTTGGGGTGGTGACCAAGGCTTCTTCCCATTTTTCATCCATGACCAAGCTCTCTGCATGAGGAGTATCAGGAGTTACTGAAGGATGCAGAGGAAGGAATGCCCGTGAGACTATTTCTGGGGTCTTCCACACTCCTGCACCATTTTTTACCCAATAAGAAAATCTTTGTCTTTTCTTCTAGAGTTTCCACCAACAAATAGGAACTTCTGCCAACACATCTTGGGAAATAAATACCTACTCTTCTTTCCATTCTTGTACTCACTCTTCCCTGAGGATCAGTGATTTAAATAATTGCTTTTATAAGAGCAAATTATCTCCTTTTCCTACTGCCTAGTGTGTGGATATATGGGAAAAACTGGGGTTTCCCACTGTCTGCTTTCATATGTGGTAGGCAGCTGAGGAAGGGTGCCCCTTAGCAAGCTCACTGCCTTACATCTTCCTATCTGCTCCCAAGGTAATTAAGTCCACATGTAGTGTTTTCCAAATGAAAACACTGTGCAACCTCATCAGGACTCCTGTATCTCAGCCAGTGGTACAGACCTGCTTGGTGTTTCTACAGAATATTCATTCCTTTTTCCTTTCTTTGAAACCCATTCCTCTCCAATAGCTGAAGAGAAGATGACTCTATCCCCAACTCCAGAACGTTCGGATGTGTCTGAGCCATTCATGGTAATTCCATTCTGCTTGTCAGGATTTAAAAATGGGCATATGGCCTGATGTGGGGGAAAATCATCAGGCACTTCCAGAAAAGGTTTGTTTCCTGCTGAAGAAGAGCAGAGTCTCTCTTCCTGTGGAGCTTTTGTGTCTAGGTATCACACCTAGACAGCCCTCCCACTCCCAGCCCCAGTATGAAGCCAGCAGAGGAGGACAGAAGAAACCCAGAGAACAACTGAGCAGCTGCTCCAGAGCCTAACACCCTGGACTTCTTGTTCCATGAGATTATGCACCAAATTATTTTGGAGCCAGTTTTCCTTGGTTGTGTCCATTCCCTGTAGCCAAGACTGCAAATCGCCCTAGTGATGAAGTTGATACTGTATGGGAATCTCACTCCAGGTCTACATCTCAGTTAGTTGGCATCCATAAGGGAAGATGCTATAATTCTCCTGCTGGAATCCACGTGTCCCTTTTGCCAAACCTACTTAAGTCACACCATCAACTTTGCAAACTGCCTTGTGAGATAAAGTGCTCTGTGCACTGTGACAATTGCTTACTTGGCAGAAGTAGGGCTGATGCTTTCTAGAGGAAGACATTATACATTATCTATATGTCCTACTAACTTATTAATCTAAGTAGAAAGATAAATTACGGTTACATTACCTAGGTAGAGCCAGAAATATCACAAAAATACTTGGAGTAACAACACAATATTATTCAAAGGCTAATTATTGGCAACCAAACCTTCAATAATTTCTTTCTGTTATTACTATATTCTTTAGCTTGGATTGAAATTCTTGATCTATGTGTTTTAATGCAAAAATTTTGATGAGTAATTTTTGCACTAACTGGAAATGAAACTAATGACATTAAGTCTCTACTGCCCACATATTTGTCTCTTTGGATTTAGAAATTTACATCAGGGTATTTTCCAAAGGGTATTTCTCAGAACAACAGTCCCACTAGATGTTCACTGAAAATTGTTGGAAGAGTACATTATATTATATTGCTTTCTTCAAGATTCTTAAGATACATTAGCTTATCCAGAGCCCCAAGAAGTCTTAAAATAAGAAAACTTGTTTCTCTTTACTTAGTGTTTTTCAAACTTACATGACAAAATACCTATTGTCATTCCATATAATACATAGCCTGTGGAAAATCAATGGGGGAATTCTGGAATAGGAAGGTTGTTTCCAAATACCTTAAAAAAGGGAAGGCTGGTCCTCCAAAGAAATGGTTTGACCAGGTACATGTGCCAAATCAAACGTCTTCTGTTGTTAAACACTTTCTTCATTAGTGTCAGTGAGGACATATTTGGTTGGCTATAGGGAATCTGAAATGCAAAATAGTAAGCTGAGGGTATTCATGAAACAGGAAGGGAAGCCAGGAAACTTCCAAAGAAGTAGACGGAGTCATTCGACATAATAAGGATCATCCACAGCACAGGTAACCGTCAAGATGGTTTCTCAAGAAAGTAACTATGGACGTGAACTCAGGGAGACTTGCGTTTCCCCAGTAGAATGATAAAGGGGGCAGTGTGATTTCTCACTTGACAGGAAGCAACAGGAGGGCTTCAGGATGGGGCTAAGCAAAAAATAAGCCTCGATTACATATTTCAAAATATTTCTGGATTCTTGAATCCTCTAAATATATCTCCATGATTTTGATCATTAAGTAAAGAGAGCACTCCGTTTCCTCAGAAACACTCTTCATTAATGGCAGGAGAGAGAACAAATGAGACAAAAAGGGAGGTCACAGAGGCCTGTGTTGTTCCCTGAAACAGCTGGACCAGGGGCATCTGTACAGATGTTAGAGAGCCGTGCTCAGGAGCGCATCAGCACGGAGCTGTTAGCGCTAATCGTCTTGGCTCCAGTCGCCCCATGAATCCCCTTCAGTGTCTCTGTGTCCTTGCCCAGCTGTGCTCCAGTAAGGAGGCCATGCTTGTTTTTCATCATCTGCAGTTTTATGTACATTCCACTGTTGATCATCTGCATGAGGGTTTTTCTTGTTGTAGATAATTTACAAAACATTGAAAAAAAAAATCCTGGAGCCGCTTCCTGCTGTAACCAGCACCCTTTGTAGCCACATCTTCTACCAGTTTGTTGGCAAGTGTGAGGCAAGCAGAAGCTCATTTAATACTACCTTAGATAAAATATAATTAGGTAAATAGATCTGTCAAAAATCATATTAAAATTCGAAGCCAAATAGAACTGTCTGTGGGATCATTCGTGCTAAGGCTGTCTTCAATTGTCATTAATAATTAAAAATGTCACTCTGTTCTCCCTTTCATTTAAACATGGGGCCTCTCAGAGTAGGGTCCTGTCTTCTCGTAATATCCCAGCACATAGTCCACCCCAGAAACATGCACCCTGCAGACAGCCGGGCACAACAGATCTGCTAGCAAAATAGCTTTTAAAAAAATCATTAGACATGGATGTGGGACTTCAGAGGAAGCTCATGCTTTAATGAGGTGTCTTGGGGAATTTAGAGTTTCAAATCACTTCAAACTCTGCATTTCTTCCTATGCCCAAGTCACGGCGAGTCACACATATCTGGGCTATTTCCAGTGGTGTGAGACAAATCATTGTTTTGCTATCATGTGGGTCCAGGTAACTTCTCTGTCTCAAGGTGCTTCAGTTACAGACAAGACTGTGTATTCTAAAGAGGCCATGTGTCCGACTGCCTGGTTCATGTGTTCGTGTGTTTTGGGACACAACATCTCTGGAGTCTTCACAAATTGGTGCTAAGAAGAATGACACATCCATTCAGATTCTACCCCTCATTTTCTGTTTGAGAAACCAGTCCAAGAAAGGTTTGCTGACCATCCCACGATCACACAACTCACAACAGAGCTAAGGTGAGAACCCACATTCCCTTCTGGTACCCCATGTCTGAGCCACCGTACTAGGTTCAAGATGTCTGGAAAAGAGGGGTATGCGAGGAAGCACACACATCTACCAAAAGTATAGCAAAGTATTACGAAATGTTTGCTCCAAGAAGACTGTAAATGCAAAATGTCTTGTTTAAAATGGGAGAGAAAAGACCCCTCTCCTCTTTACCACCTGAAAATAGTCAAAGCCAACAAAGAAAATCAGAAATTAAAAACTAAACACTAAAAAATTCATCAAGTGCAATGGAAGTGGTAAAGAATGGAGAAACAAAAGCCTTAAGAAGTAAAATGGCAGACATAAATCCAAATATATCCATAACAACATTAACTGTGAAAGAGTTAAGTAATTCAGTCAAAAGGCAGAGATTCAGACAATATAAAAACAAAATCCAATTTCTACTGTCTATAGGATGCAGTTTAGAGTCGAAGATATAAATAGATCCAAAGCAACAGGATGGGTAAAAGATTTTAATGTAAATAACATCGTTTTGGGAGGGGGGTTGTATTTAACCACTAAGTCACATCCCCAGCCCTTTTTATATTTTTATTTTGAGACAGGGTCTCACTAAGTTGCTTCTGGCCTCAATAAGTTGCTGAGGCTGGCTTTGAACTTGTGATCCTCTTGTCTCTGCCTCCCAAGTTGCTGAGATCATAGGAGTGCACCACCATGCTCAGCTGCTAAGAGCATCTTAAGATTTTGAAATAAGAGGAACAATCTAAGTCCTAAATAAGAATAGGGAAGAAAGTAATGAAGATTCAAGAGGTGATGAAAAAATAGAAAATAGGAAAACCGGAGAGGCAATCAGCATCAAAAATTAATTCTTTGAAAAGATAAACAAATTGCACAGATTTTGAATATGACTGATCAAGAAAAAGACTCAAATTACTAAAATCAGGAATGAGACACTGAGCATTACTATGGACTTTATAAAGCACAAAGCATTATAAGGGGACACTATGAATGAATGCATGTCAACAAATTAAGTCACTTAGATGCAAAGAATGAATTCCTAGAAGGACACGAACTGCAAACATGGACTCAGGTAACACAGACTATCTAAATATCCTTTAACACATACAGAGATTCGACTGGCAATTTTTTTTTTTCAGAAACTATGTACAAAAAAGTTCAGACCCAGAGACTTTACTTGTGAATTCTACAAAACACTTAAAGATGAATTAATAAATATTCCTTATAAATTCATCCATAAAATAGAGGCAGAGATAATATTCCCCAATACATTCTATTAGTCTAGTATTACCCTCATGCTAAAACCAGAAAGACATCCCCAGAAAATAAAACCATGGACCTACAACTCTTAGGAATTCTTATGCAAAAAATTGCAATGGAACTCTAGCAAACCAAATCCAGGAATACATACAAAGGAGCATGCCTCACGAATAAGATAGATTCATAAGATTGGCTTACCATCCCTAAGTCAAGGAATTTAATACACCATAGCAGTAGAGAAGAACAAAACCACATGACCATTTCCAAAAATGCAGAAAATGAATTTGGAAAATTCAATGCCCTTTAGTGAGGAAAACACTCAGCAAGTTAGGCATAGAAAGGGACTTCTTCGATCTGATAGAGGGTATCTTCTAGGTACCCTCTAACATATCTGAAGTGATGGAAGACTGGATGCTTTCCTCTAAGATCAGGAACAATACAGGGATTCCATGCCTACATCCCAGTTTAGCATTTTATTGGCATTTCTAGTCATGGCAGTTAAGAAGAGTAAATTACAGGCATCCAGATTATAAAGGAAGAAGTGAAACTCTATTCACAGATGACATGGTTTTGTACATAGAATATCACAAGAATCCACTAAGAACTGAAATGAAGAATAGATAAATTAGAAATCATCAAAATTAAAATTTTGTGCTTCAATGGAAACATTATGAGAAACCACCTGTCTGATAAAGGACTTGTATATATGGGATACATAAAGCATTCATGCAACTCAATAATGAAAAAGACTAATAGCCCAATGAAAAAGTGGGTGAAGGGACTTAATTGAAATGTCTTCATATAAAATTCAAAGATAGCCAATAAGCACATGAAAAGGTCTCAGCATCACTAGTCCTCAGGCAAGAGAAAATCAACCCTGCATGCTCCCACTTCTCAGCCATGGTGATGGCCACAAGAAAATCATGAACACTTGCTGTTGACAGGACTGAAGGAATTGGAGCCTCACACTGTGGGTGTGGGGGTAGAAGGGTGCAGCCACTTTGGAAAGTGGTCCAGCCGTTCTTCAAAAGGGAAAACATACAGTTACAGCATAACCCAGCCATTCAACTCTTCCATCGATATCCAAGCAAATTAAGTGTGTATCCACAGAAATACCCATCCACAAACATTCATAGATGCATGATTAACAACAGTGAAAAAGCAAAAACAACTCAATTGATCATCGACTGATGAATCAGTAAGTAAAATGTGGTAATCATCCAGTGGACTATTATTCAACAGTTAAAAAGAAAGTACTGATAAATGCTACAGCATGGATGGACTTTGAACATTGACGTCTTTGGGCCAAGAGAAAGAAGTCAGATGCCAGAGCCACACACAGGATGACTCCATTTGTTTCCAATATTAAGGATAGGAAAATTGATAGAGGAATAAGAACTGACTCTTAATGAGTTTGGGGTTTTTCTGGAGGTGGATGGAAAAGTTCTAAAATAGATGGTGGCAGTAGTTGCCCAACTCTGTGAATATACTAATCACTTTGAAATGGTATAAATAAATATAGCATGCTATTTCTTAATTAGGCTACTATAAAAAAATAGGAACCCTGTTTTTAGTAAAACTTGGAAATGCCTGAGGAATATGCAACATGTGGAAAGGACTGTGAGCAGAGGAGGCAGGCAAGGCAGAGAGGGAGGCCCGTAGCCCCTGCTGGACTCAGGCAGAGCTGGAGAAGAGGGAGGGAGCCTCCCAACCCAGTGGTATTGGAAGGAGAAAAACAGAAAAATCCAACTTGGAGCAATAAGAGCCATTTTGGTGACCCATGGGCCAGACTTCCCTGTGTCAAGATGTCAGCATGGACATGTCAGCATGGAGTGGAGGGAAGAGGCTCAGCGAGTACGGCAGCTGTGGTGGCCCTTTGCTGAAGGGCCATCCATGTGGCCAATGGACACACAGGCCTGAAGTTACCTCTTTTTACAAACTGAGGAGAGGTCAAAGCTCAATTGCTCCTCATGGATCTGGGTTTCTCAGACAGCTTCTTGGGGAACTCCTATGACCCCAAAGCAGGAATGACCCAGGAGAGGCACTCAGGAGGACACCAGGGCTTTAGGACAAAATGCAGACTTGTCCTGGGTTACTGCTCTTCTTCTTCCCCACAGTCTCCTGCAAATAGCTGGGCAGGAAGAGGTCCTCTGTTCAATGGTGAGTGAACACAGGAAGAAGACCATGCAATCTTTGCAAAGATAACAACTACATGTAAATAGAGTAAGAAGGCACAGCAAACTGAAGGCCAGAGAGAAGTATGAACTCAGGCAGGAGGCCTGACTGCGTGCCCTGCAAGAAGCAGGAGCTCCAAGGAGGGACAGAAGCACTCAGCTCAGGCGTGGTAAGGCAGATGCAGCTGATGTGTGAGGTGGTGGGTCTTGGGAAAGAAATGGAAGGGAGAAAATATTCCCAGAAATGAAAACCTGAAAAAAATTCAGCATGAAGGAAAATAGGCTTCACAGAAAATGTAATCAGAGGTACCTGGGAAAAAGTTGAAAAAAAATGAGTAAAATTCAAAGATAAAAATTAAATTAATATTAGTATGGAAATAATAATGGAATTCAGAAGGGCAATTGGAAATTACAGGTGATTTTAAAAATTAATGATATAATAAAAATGTGTCTTTAAAAGGGAAAATTAAATCCACAGAATGTATAAACTTTCAGTGATACTTATACAGGCTGATAAAGAACAAGAACATCCTAGGGAATTTGCTTAAAAATAAGAGCAAAGAATTCTGTGGGTGTCCAAAAATCAGTACTAGAAATTTACGGGAATGGGGAAAATCCTCAGAGAGAGAGTGATGACCCCGTAGGCATCACACCCAGAAAAACTGCTGTACAGGTGGCCGGTACATATTTCCCAACAAATAAGACCCCTGGGACTTCAACTCCCATGAGCCTTTCTTTAAGAGCATTATTAAATGATAAACTTCAGTCAACTGAGAGAAGGATAAGAAGGCTGTGGAAAAGGAACAGTGATGACCACGGAAGCCTTGCATGTATAAAGCCAAGTCTAAGTGACCGTGGGACTCAAGTTACACCATGTAGTGTGGATAACACTGGCTCGAACAATGTGGGATGCTAGGACCAGCACAGCTTAGCAGTGGGGAGAGGACAGAAGGTAGGTGCCATGGAACCAGTCAGGGTCCCTTAGGGCAGCGAGGAGAGCAGTGGATAACTTGTAGAGCTTAAACATGAGGAAGAAGTGTATTCTTCTCCTCTCAACGAATACTTATTAAGCTGGACTCTCCCATCACACACTAAAAATACAGTAGTGGGCAAAGCCAAGGTCTTCCTGTCCATGCTCCAAAGGTAAGGAAGGAAATGAATAGTCAAATGAATAAATAAGTTAACCTAGTGGTAAGTGTGTTGGAAGCCAATGCACAGGGTGGAATGGTTGAGGAGGGGCTTCTTAGAGCAGGTGACATTTAAGCAGGAAGCTTAGTGGTGGACAGGCATGATAACAGAATACATGGGGGAAAGCGGTTGAGGCGAAAGTGAGAGCCTGCAAGCTGGAATTGGTTCCCATGTACCACTAGCACAGTGGGCAGAGTGGACCCCTGGGCGCAGAGGTGGGCAGGACACTGTGCAAGGTGTCAGAACCCCATTTAGTACCCGGTGGCTCCTTTCACTGAGATCAAAGACTGAGGAAGGGCAGGAAGGGTTGACCCAACATTGAGATGCCTACTGGATATTATGGAGATATTAACAGAAAGTTGGATATACAAGTCCTGAGCTCAGGAAGAGGTGGTGTGAGAGAGATGAATTTGGAAGTTATTTGCATATAGATGGTATTTAAAGCCTAGGGAATGAAGATGGAGGCACAGTGCAATTGGCATTGAGGACCCTCAACTCACCACTGCCTCAGCAGCAAAGAACATGAACATCACTGAAGCTTGGACCTTAGCTTAGTCATTTAGCTTCTCTAAGTACTTTTTAGCTTATCAGGAAAATGCATGGTAGATACACTCATTCAAGTGATACCCTCCTCTTCCCAGCACCAGGGAAGGCCATATTATAATTAGGTAGAAGGTGAAGTCATATATTTTGGGTCCTATAAAGTGTTGTCTCTTTTCTTCAAGATCTTTGGAGGAATGCATCAGCAATGCAGGATTCATCACATGGGATAGCTGAGAGCAATCTACACTCAAGTAGATATGCATAATGACATTTGCTTATAGGTTTTTTAACTACATAGCAAATAATTTCAGTGATGCAAGATTCTGCACAAATAATTGGAGAGACAATAATTACTGCCACATTCCTTCCTGGTGGCAAAGTATTATGAAAATGAAATGTATCTTGTTCTAATACCACCCCAAAGCATATGACATCAGGCCACCTTATAAACTCAGTCCTTCAGGAACACCAACACATGCACCTCCAGAAGATGAGAAGAGTAACTGGTTTTTAGCCCAAACTTAGTCATTATTTTTGATGGGAGGAGGACCAAAACTTAAACCTTTTGTGTAAGCAATTAATACTTTTGCATATTCATAACACCATATGCATTCAATGTTGTTTTAAAATGAGTCTAGTATAATTTCTCTAATAAAAAAGTGATTACTAGCTCTCATTATTGCCTAATGTGGTTGACTAATTACTTATTATAAAATGAAAAAAAGGTCTTACTAATGAGATGTTAATAACAAGATCTCTCAGGAGTGTTGTTGTTTTGGTTTATAAACATCTTCTATTTTCCTAGCTCCTTAAGAATTATCATCTCATGCCAGGCACAGCGGTGCATGCCAATAATCCCAGTGGCTTGGGAGGCTGAGGCAGGAAGATCAAGAGTTCAAAGTCAGCCCCAGCAACTTAGTGAGATCCTAAACAACTTAGTTAGACCCTGTCTCTAAATAAAACATAAAAAAGGCTGGGGATGTGGCTCAGTGGTTAAGCACCCCTGGGGTCAATCCTTGGTACAAAAAAAAAAAAAAATTACCATCTCCTACATCTCTGATAACATCTTCAAATAGGCAAATGTTGTCAGTTTTTGTCAAAGTACAGCTCTAAGTTATAACTGCATGATACAAAACCAGTTGAAATAATTTTAAAAATTCAAGGCATTAAAAGATTATTTTAACCATGTGGTATAAATGGACTATTTTGGAATATTTTCACCCAGAATTAGTTTGGTGTGATGCGATGTTGAGTCATCTCCTCCTCTTTTCTTCATTAAAGTTGTATGAAATTGTATCCCACAAAACTGTCAGCTGCTCCTTTGCATGCTTCCTCTGAACTGCACCCAGTGCAACCTGAACCTCCACGTCACACCTGCTGGCCATTGGCTCCGGGGACCTCTCTCCACCAGCTGAATGAGTCCCTCCAGCCTCTTGGAGTCTCATGCTGACCTGTTCGTGCTCTGTAACTCTGTTGGCACCATTCACCCTTAGGGAATGTTCTGCCCTAGACATTCACCCTCTGTGTCACCCACTGTCACCCCAGTTATTGGTCCTGCACAGTCCTTCCCTTGATCCAGAAACTTGCCCATGAATCCCTCCCATTGTGCCTTTTGAAATCCACCCCAAAATGATAAAAGTCCTCTAAAATCTCTTCTTCCTCCCACTGTGCTCCCCAGGCTACTCCCTCCCCTATATTCCTTCTAAGGTAGGGGGGCTGCTTCTCCCCCTCCTCAGGTGCTCCAGGTTTGCGGGTGGAGCTGAGACCTACCTTTCCATCACTGTGCCCTTCCTTCCCACATTTCCTATAAAACCTGCTCTTAGGATGCTCATGCCACCTGGCTTGCTGCCCTCTGTCTGCTCCTTGCTGTCATCTCTGATGTCCCAGACTTCACATTCATTGATTAGAGAGGTTGGGACTATTTTGCACCCATCCATCCTAGACTCTGCAGATCAATCATCTATGAATATGGTTTCCAATTATTACTTCCTTATTTTAAATAGTTGTTTCCTGTCTACTTCAGTGGCTTAATCCATCTTGCAACTTTTTGCCCATATTATCTTGCATCTCGATATCCTTCCTGCATCTCACTGATGATGCATTTTCTCCAGCTTACTCTTTAATTTAGGTCTCCCCACCTCCTACCATGGCCTGTTTACCAGCTTGTTTGCTTCTGTAAGCTGGTCTTGGTTTGTCCACTCAAGTACTTCCCTTCCATCTACTTTGTTCCGGTTTCTCACCTATGATTGAACCCACACAGCAACTCTTGGGGCACCATAGATCTCATGTCACTGCTTCCTGGATCCTTCAGCTCTCATCACATTGGACTTCAGCAACACTGGGCTCCTGCTTCTTTCCAGAACCACCATCTTCCATTGGCCTTACTGACTCAGAAGCTCCTGAGCTTCATCCACTGGTTGAAGTAGCTCATGTGCCTGGGAACTAAATGCTAGAGTATCTCCACATTTTAAAGAACTCTTTTCACTCTAGTTCCTCTTCCAAGGTGACAACTCATTCACATCCATCAACTAAATACAGATGATCTCAAAATGTGCACATCTCCCAAGGCCTTCTCCTGAGCTCCAGGTAGAAGTTTTCCACTACCTACCTGCTATGCGCATTGGAGAATCACAAAGCCACATCTGACTCAACACTCTTAAGTACAAAATCATGGATTTTCCCCACAAAACTGATCTCCTTACAGCAATTCATCTCTTATTATGTAAACTACAAAGCAGGGTCATTCCTTACCATTTCCTTACCTTACTCCCCACCCCCATTCAGAAACAATGCCATCTTGCCTACCAGATATCTCTGGAAGGTGATGGATCCTATCAGTGACTGCTGTGGTCTGGGCAGCACAGTCCCACTGTCATCTCTCAGCTGGACTCCTCAACAGCATGCCAATCACTCCAGCCTCGCTTTAATGAGCTCTCAGTACCGGCAGGCTGTGTCACTTCTTTAAATACAAATCTGGTCATGACACGTATCTACTGTAAATACTTTACTGGTTTTCCACTCTCTTAAAACCAGAACTCTCCACCTTTGCATCTCACTTTCCACTCTGTATACCATAGTTCTTTGCACCAAGACTTCAATTATTTATTTACTTGCTTACTTTTGCTTGTTAAACCTGCATCTTTCCTTAAGTTTCAGGACGTCTGGACCTGCTCTTCCATTTGTCTGAAATGCCAGCTTCCCTCTTCGTGGAGTTAACGCCTATGCAACCTTCAGATCTCACTCTAAACATCATCTCATCAGGGTGGGCTTCATTGACTGGCTGCTGCTTAGTGGTCCCATGAGTTTAAATTCTCCTGTTATACCTCTTGGAGCACCAACCCTTAGTTCATTTTATATTACTGTCCAAGCAGTGGCTTACATTAAATAATATGATCACTTGATTATTCTCTTTCTCCCCTAGACTGTCAACTCCACAGGACAGGGACAGAGTCTCTTTCAGCTTCTGATACAGTCTGCAGACCTAGAATGATGATTAGCACTGTGTGTGTGCAATAAATATATGTGGCATCAATGGGGGACTTTATGAATGACAGGTCTAGCCATAAAAACGCAATGTGCAAAGTCTAGCTCTTTGAAGAGGGAAGAGACGCTTGAATAAACACAGTCATAATATCAAGTCACATACTTTATATGAAAAGTCAAAGGTCATTTCCCATCATATGCATAGAGGTCCCAAACTTAACCACTGCTTTCAGTGTGTGGAGAGATACAAATGCAATCTTTATGCCATAAGCTTTCCTATTTGTTTGGATTTATTTTAATAAGCAATACTGTTACAGGGTTGCATAGTACCTCTGAAAACTTATATATTGAAGCTCTAAGCCCCAGTATTCTTCTGTTTCAGTCCATTCAGGTTGCTGGAACACAACCCTCTGAAGTGGGTGGCTTATAAACAATGGAAATCCATTTTCTAATTCTGGAGGCTGGGAAGTCCAAGATGAAGGCTCTGGTAGATTTGGTGTCTGGTGATGGCCTCCTTTGTTTTGTGGTGCTCATCTTCTCACTGGGTCTTCACATGGCTGGAGGGGACCAGCCACCTCTCTGGGGTCCCTTACGTAAGAGCACTAATCCATTTAGGAGGCCTCAGATCATGGTCTACCCTAGGTAGACCACCTCCTGAACTTTACCTCCACACTGGGGTTAGGGGTTCAACATGGAAACTAGAGGGGGGCACAAATATTCAGTGCATAGCAAAGAACTAACCCTGTGGACATTAGGCTCTTGAATTTCCAGCCTCTAGAACTGTGTGAGCATAAATTTCTGTTGTTTAAGCCTCACCATTTGTGGTCTTCTGTTTTGCCAGACTCCACAAACTTATATAAGCACTCAAAAGGGTTTTGATCTCAATTTTTCATTTGGAGGGAATCAAACAGTTCAGAAGCTAAGGTCATTGGACAGCATTTGGAAAGATTTTAATTTTCTATGAAAACTTACTTTTCAATTAATAACATAAAATATACCTACAAATCCTCAAAAAAAATCAAGTCTCAAAACCAAGCAATGACAGCAACTAAACTCTTGAAAAGACCTATAATTTGAAGGAAAAGCAGTTAAAATATAACTTCATAAACTTGCTACTAATTACATGCCCCCACAATTTCCAATTTGCTTAGAAAAATGGACATAATTTAAACTTCATTAATAATGTCCAACATTATGCATTATTTTCTTGATTATACCCTAAGGATTGTTTAAGTGAAAACCAAATTCCTTTCTTTGACAAATGCTTGCTACATGTATTTATTCGGCAAATATTAGAGTTGCTGCAAATGCATTCAGCACCATATATATTTTGAATATTCAGAGATAGAGAAGATGCTGCTTCTCATTTATAGGACCCCTACAATTTCCAATTTGTCTACAAAACATAATATGAATATAATTTAAATTTCAGTATTCATTTCCAAATTAGACATAGTTTCTTGGTTGCACCCTAAGGTAAAACTGGAGATGGCTAGAATACAACCATCTATACAGACCATACAACTAGTCTGCAGATACCTGAGAAGACCGCAGGGAAGGACTGAAGTGGGCAGGTGGGGTAGTGGTCAGAATATGAACAGCAAGAGACAAACCAGCTGCTGTGGTCAGGATGTCTGTGTCCCCCATGAAAATCTGTATTTTGAAACCTAATCCCAATGCAACAGCATTAAGAGGATCCTCAGGACAATTCTGTTGTGAGTCTGTCTGGTAAGAGAAGCCCTGAGGGAGCTTGTTCAGCCCTCCCACCGCCCACGGCAGGGCATCTCGGAAGCTGAGCACGAGCCCTCACTGACATCAGATCTGCTGGAGCCCTCGCTTCCCAAACTGTGAGAAATAATTTTCTATTTTTCATAAATTGCTCCAAAATACCCAGTTATTTTGCTCCTCTTAGTCCAAATGGACTAAGAGGCAAAATACAAGTAGAGTTCTTTGTCTGCAAAACATGCTTTTCAAATTTTGGGTTAGAGACTTTCGCTTTGCTTCTGAATCTTCTTGATCTTGCAAACACATCTGGACCTAAAAACACATCAGGACTTCCTGATCCAACCCCTTTCTTCTCCTTCTCCTTCTCCTCCTCCTTCTCCTTCTTTTTGTTGGTCCTGAGGATGGAACCCAGGGTCTCACACATGATAGGCAAATGCTCTGCCCCTGAACTACCTCCTCAGTCCTCCACTGTTTTTAAAAATATATTTCTAGGTAATAAATGGTTTTTATTTAAAATCATTAAGCTGTGATACGGTGTGTTAAACTGTCACAGACAACTGCTGCACACGCAAACCTTCAACAGATTGTTTTTACTTTAAACCCATGAGAGGGTTTTAATTGATCATTACTGTGGTGGGAGCCACAGCCTTGTCTTTTAGTGTGGGTCCTTTGAAGGAGGGATGAGTCAATGTCCTCCCATGTCACATGCACAATGCATTGCTTACAGAGCATTCTTGCCTCGAATTCACTCACACAGTGAGATACATGTCCACATCCTTTCAAGTGGGTGCCAGATGTGCACAGGTACCAAATCAACACCCTGGCCTCAATGAGATTTCATCTCACTCCAATCAGAATGGCAATTATCAAGAATACAAGCAAGATTAAATGTTGGTGAGGATGTGGGGAAAAAGGTGCATTCATACATTGCTGGTGGGAATGCAAAATGGTACAACCGTTATGGAAAGCAGTATGGAGATTCCTCAGAAAACTTGGAATGGAACCACCATTTGACCCAGCTATCCCACTCCTCAGTTTATACCCAAAGGACTTAAAATCAAAGATTTTCTCCCACTCTGCAGGCTCTCTTCACATTGCTGATTGTTTCCTTTGTCGAGAAAAAGTTTTTTAGTTTGATTCTATCCCATTTATTGATTCCTGGTTTTATTTCTTGTGTTTTGGGGGTCATGTTAAGAAGCTCTGGTCCTAAGCCAACATGATGAAGATTTGGGCCTACTTTTCCTTCTATTTGGTGCAGGGTCTCTGGTCTAATTCCTAGGTCCTTGATCCATGCACTTTAGATAAAGCACTAATCTCTAGAATTTATAAAGAACTCAAAAAACTTTACCCCAAGAATACAAATAACCCAGTCAATAAATGGGCTAAGGAAATAAGCAGACACTTCACAGAAGAAGAGCTACAAGCAATCAACAGATAAATGAAAAAATATTCAATATCTCTAGTAATAAGAGAAACACAAATCAAAACTACCGTAAGATTTCATCTCACCCCATTAGAGTGGCTATTATCAAGAACACAAGCAACAATGAGTGTTAGTGAGGATGTGGGGGGAAATGTACATTCATACATTGCTGGTGGGGTTGCAAATTGGTGCAGCCACTCTGGAAAGCAGTGTGAGGATTCCTTAGAAAACCTGGAATGGAACAACCATTTGACCCAGCTATCTCACTCCTTGGCCGAGGAATTAAAATCAGTATACTACAGTGATGCAGCCTTATCAATGTTTACAGCAGCTCAATTCACAATAGCTACACTGTGGAACCAACCTAGATGCCCTTCAACAGATGAAAGAATAAAGATACTATGCTATATACACACAATGGAATATTATTCAGCCATAAAGAAGAATAATATTATGGCATTTGCAGGTAAATGCATGGAGTTGGAGAATATCATGCTAAATGAACTAAGCTAATCTCAAAAAACCAAATGCCAAATGATTTCTCTGATAAGTGGTTGTTGATACATAACGGAGTGATACATACATAAGGGATGAATGGAGGAAGGATGGATTGTGTAGAGGGAAATGAGGGGTGGGGTAGGGGTAGGGAAGGAAAGATAATAGAATCAGACAAACATCATTATCCTATGTACATGTATGATTACACAAATGGTGTATCTCTACTTAGTGTACAACCAGAGAAATGAAAGTTGTACCCCATTTGTGTACAATGAATAAAAAATAATAAATTAAAAAATAAAATAAAATGATAGCTACAAAAAAAGTCAACATATTACAGTGACTCAGCCACATCAATGTTTACGTCACCTCAATTCACCATAGCTGCAATATGGAACCAACCTAGATGGCCTTCAATATATGAATGGATAAAGAAAATGTGGTACACACACACACACACACACACACACACACACGATGGAATATTACTCAGTGTTAAAGAAGAATGAAATTACGCTATTTGCTGGTAAATGGATGGAGTTAGAGAATATCATGCTAAGCGAAATAAGCCAAACCCAAAAAACCAAAGGCGGAATGTTTTCTCTGATGTGCAGAAGCTAATTCACAACAAGGTGGGGGAGATAGGGAAGAGTAGAGTTATTTTATATGAGGTAGAGGGGAGTGAAGGGAGGGGAAGGGCATAGGGGTAGGAATGACAGTAGAGTGAAACAGACATTATTGCCTCATGTACATGTATGACAGCATGACCGATGTGATCCTGCAGTATGTAGAATCAGAAAAATGAGACATGACATACCGTTTATGTATGATCAATCAAAATGCATCGATGCATTCTACTGTCACATATGACAAATTAGAACAAATAATTTTTTTTATTAAAAAAAGAAACACAAAGAAAACACATCCCAGGAATCATACCACGAAGCTTCATTATTTAGCAGACCCCACGTCTTATACTTTTGTTCCCCGGCTTTTGGTCCCTAGGCTTGGACCTCTTATTGAATTGCCAGGAGAGAAGCACAGAGCATCAGATGGGCATCTGCAATGTGCCGGGACAGGGGCTCTGCAGGACAACTCGAGGCCACTGCAAGCGAATCACTGGTTTACTGACAGCAGCAGCACAAGCATTTTCATGCATCTTATTTTTGGTCCTGGTTACCAGTTCAATAATTCAAACTGAAACCAGCAATTCCTCTTAAGGACCAGCAGATCGGAAATTTTATTTCAAAGTAAATTATATTTGGATTTTCAGGGGCAGGATGTAGATATGCGTAGGTATAAATACTGAGCTCCAGGAACATTCTCGTCATATCCAAACTTTTTTTCCTAAACATGTTAATGCTTAAATCATCCTTTTGCTTTTCTAAAGTTGCAGGCATTTATTAATTAATTGTATACCATGAAACAGCCGCTGCCGGTTTTAGAAGGATGCCTTGCAAACGCTTTCTGTCTTCATTTCTGAACAGCGAGGACCAATCTCAAGTTAGGAAAGGCAATTTTGCAGGCTGACATTTTGCTCCCTCAGAAATGTCTGTGTTCCTCTGAGCCTGTCATTCAGAGAAGCCTGGAGATTAGCTGTCTATATTCTGTCTCATCCTCTGGCACTTTCATTTACAAATATTTGAGGATAAATAATTGTACATGCCAAAGATTCCTTGAAAATCATTCATAGGAATTACACAAGGTGTATGGAACTATGATTTTTGTGGCATAAGAAAATAGAAAAAAATAACTACAACTAAAATGACTACCTAGTTTCAGACTCTGCATTATAATGTTATGCACCTGTTAAAGGGGAATTGTTTATGATTTCACTCCAATTTCTCAGAAGTGTCTTACTTTTCGGTTCACTTTTAAAAATTCCTATATAAGGAAACTAGTTGAAAAGGCAGACTCCCGCTGAACTCCTGGTGACTTGCAGGAGAGAGTCAGGTTGAAGGTGTTCTCCCAAAAACATTGTTCAAAACATGTTATTCTGCTGAAACATGAGCTACTCTGCAAAATGTTCTTACTTTCAATTACATAGGTCAATGTTCCTGAGTCTGGTATTTTCAGGAAATGCTGTAGAGATTTAAATACAGGTCTTGGAATCTGAAAATATGGCTTGGAGTCCTGGTTCAGTTATCTAATAGTGTTGTACAAGCACCTGTCATCGGAGCTTTGGGGACCATTAAGGAAAACATTTGAAAAGATTAATCATAATATAAGCTGTAAATCATCAGCTAAAACATAGGCACTATTTGTTTTGCCTTCTACTTCCTACTCTCAGTCTCTCCTTCATTTAAGTACCCCAAATTGTGAACCTACATGAGCAACATGAAAATAGTTGTTGGTTTACGTCATGTGGGGCAATCCCACAATATTTATTAATTTTCATCAAAATTTTATATTCATTTAGATTTACTTTCACTCTCACCTCCCTCTTGCAATTCTTATTAGAGCCTAAAATACAAAGCGGATGGGCCCAGGAGGATCTGCTAGGCAGTACCCACAGAACCAGCTGCAGAAGGATGCATAATGGATCTAGAAAATTATGGTGGCTATAAGCTTACTTTCTTTCACTGAATTTTTTATTCACTGTTTACTGGAGGGTGCATTTGAAATGGCTGGATTATTTGCAAGAAGAAAATAGCTGCATGTTAATTTCATAAATGAAAAAGAGGAATTTGAGTATGTGTAATAGCCTTTTTTAAAGCTGTTTTTGTGAACCTCTTCTGTTTTGGGTATAAAAGGTGATAAACCCCACAAATATATGAACTTTTAAAATTTAATTGAATGTCTCCCTCATAATAGATTCTTAAAGGAAATTAAAAGGATTTGGGAGGTGTACCTTTAAGTTTTTGTGCTGACTGTGTAGGATCTTCTACTAATGACTCTGTTCTTTCCGTATGTGGAATACTATGTGAGGTAAACTAGGGGTCTCTTCTAGGAGGGAAATCCTTATGTGTTTCAAAACAAAAATATACATTAACTGCTTTGAATAGTATATCTTCCTTTTGAGAATATTTGCTATCAAAGCTTAATTTGCTTATCAAGGGATCAGGCATTTCTGGTGTTGGCTGTGACCTCCTTGAAACTAAAGGGACTACCTCTAACCTCTCAATCAGAGGTTAATCTCACCCCTGCTTTCCTCAAATTATAGGTCCATAGATATAGTCCCTACTTTTTCAGCATGACATAACATTAATCACTTATTCCAGAGTATAAGTCCCAAGAAACTTAAATTTTCTTATTTTTTATATTTTTTTTTGGTTTTAATTAAGTTTACTCAAAATCATCTTCTGAGAATCCAAAGCTTGTGAAGAACATACATAATGGCAATGAACTGTATTTTGGTATTTATTTATTCAATAAATAATATATTTATTCTCCTTTTCCATATTATGGCTGCCATGTTATGAAAACATTGGAGTTCCCCCATCTCTGTTTAGAAAGCACTGACTGGAGGAATAGACAGAGTACGATTTTACTGGGTCTTTATTCAAAGACTCCCTGAACCAGAAACTAGGTCTGCAGATGGGTTTGGGATAGTATGGGGGCATTATGTTGAAGCATGACTCAGGCCAAAGCTTCCCTGAGGTTCTGGTTATCTTCAAGTTTCTTAAAAAAAATCTAATCTCATCATATGGCCAAAAAAAGTCCCTGAAAGAGTAATTAGAACAAAGGAAGAATAAGCCATAGGGATTAAGAGGGACAAAAAGGATGCGTATGTATAAACAAGATCTATAACACAGATAAGATTAGCTTCTGCAAATATTCCAAGGATGCATCAGAGTAAAGATGTATTATTTAAAATACTCTATAGAACAATCCCAGGAAGTAAAGAAAATGTCAATAATTATAGCTGTGAGAAAGACTGATCATGTGCCCGCATCAGCCTGATGTTGGCTCAAAATTCTCACCACCACTTTAGTTTAAGAAAGAGAAAGCCCTTGTAATATGAACACTAGGCATGACACAAGAGTATCAGGCCACTGTGAGTCCTTAATGCCTTATGATGGGTTAGATGGTCAGTTTTATTACTGTCCTTTAAAAAGAACTTGGGGAAAAAATGGAATTCATTGAAGTGAGATGGAGAGAATGAGAAGCAGAGCATCTTTGTCCTGGGCTGACCAGATGGGGACCTAGGGTGGGCTGCAGGAGGTCAAGGCTGAGACCTAGTGAATGTGAATTTTCTTTTCTCCTCACAGCCTCACACTGGGTTTAACATGCCATCTTCTAACACACCAACAACTTGAGCATGGATGCTACGGTCAGGAGAGAACTACTCAACCTGAGAAGTTTAAAAAGAGAAGGAAATGGATAAAAATGCAGAAAATTCTCTGTCCTTCTTTTCTAAGGTCATGTATTTATTCAAATGTGATGTTTCAAGAGAAAAAAGGATAAAACTATTTCAAAAATAAAAGGAATATTGTAAGAATCAATGGAAAGAAAAAAATCAACTGATTAAAAGATAAGATATTAAAAATTAAAACATCATGAGGAAAGATTTGCTGAAGAAACAAGGAGGAAGGAAAGATGATTGAAGAAGAGGAGAAAATCAAGGAGAAAAAGGTAAAAATCCCATTGCTTAGATGGTAATATTAAAAGGAAAAGGTGGTAATTAATGATAAGTATGTTCTATCTGATCCTAAAATCAAAGAACTTTTGCAAACTTTTAAATATTTTATCTCATTCTCTTGAATTTAAGGTAGAATTTTTTTTTCGATTTTTTATTTTTTAATATAATTTTTAGTACGTGTTTCCAAAACATAAACTAAAACATACCATTTTTATAGAGGAATGACAGATTTTATCTTGTATGATTCATCTATCTGATCAAGAATATCTTATTAAGAATTCATAGGATATGTCCTTATTCACATGGAAAGAATTTTGACTGAAAAATGATGTCTACCATATGACAGCCAGTATTTTAGCATTTGTACATGCTTATCATCTCTCTTTTAAATGTTATACTTCTATTGTGTACTTCCAAACAGTAGTTTCTGAACCTTGTTTTAACCCAAAATAAAATGATGCCCTTAAATATCCAGATAACAACATTTTAGGTAAGGAAATGGATCATTGGAATATGTGAACAGAATATAGATGTTTTATAATTACAAACCCAATATTTCCTCATTTGAAAAAGTTAAGATAGAAATATTTATTTCAATATGCAGTAACTTAAAGAATCATACTTGAAGGAGTTTCTCCAGATGTTTTTATTCCCCCTTTATGCAGAATTCTCTGATGTCTCAGTAGCCAATTAAAAACCCAGGCTCTCAAAGGCTGTAAATGATTTTTTTAGAAAGCTCAGGGTAAACTTTGAAGCTCCTCCCCCAGCCCCAACACTCATTTTGGTCACCCAGTGTCTTTCTACTTTACCTTCTTCCCCTTCACAAGGCAAGGAAGGAGCTAGTCATTACATTAGACTGATAGTATTACGAAATATAATGACCCACTTCTTTCCATCCCCAGAATGGCAGACGTACATTGGAATGAGCTTTTGAGGACAACTTTTAATTATTCTCTTATCCTGAGTCAAAAACTAACTTCCCTGCAGTATTTGTTCACAGAGCGTGGTTTTGCACATAGGAAAATAGGAAATAAATAGACTCTTTCATCCTTATTTCCACTTTTCCAAATTCTAAAAATAGTTTCATGCTCTCCTACATCTTCACTTCCCAAATTCTTTCAACTATGCCTTCCATGTTACCTCCGGACGTAGGAGCAGGCAACAGAGAACACTGTGTGTGTGTTCTAATAGTGCCCAGCCCAGAGGGACTAAGATCTCTTTGATTTGGACACTTTTCTTGTATCGATTCAGCCTAGGCTCATAATAGCTTTGGAGCAGCTGTGTGATTTCACTGTATCGGTTCCTTTCAAATGTGCCCAGGAAGCAGGGCTCTGAGAAGTCATGGGACTCTTTTTGGAACACAATAAAATTCTCAGTAGGATTCATTTTATCTTTTGAGCCAAGATCTATTGTACTAGCAGGAAATATGCCCATGTTAAATGTATCCCTGCACATCTCTAAGGGAAAGAATTAGTTTTAGAGAATTTACTATTCAGAGTTTTTTCCAGAAATATTGGTTTCTTTCCTCTTATCTCTTTAAAAAAATGTATTGGCAAAACACATAGTTGTAGGGAAAAAGTCAATTAAATAACCCCATAAGATACTGTGCAAAGATCAGCACCATTAACTTGTAATGGCAAACCTCCTGGCATAGCCTTTGGAAGAACAGAGTTCCATGAGAGTAAGGTCTGTGAATCCCTGCTTCACACAGAGTGATCATTTCTCACTTGGGGTGGTGGTACAACAGTCACAATAGGTAGAGAAAGCACTGCCCTGCAGTCTGGTATGGGGTGTAAGACTGGCCTACGCTGACGGTGCATCCTTTGGAAAGTCACATAACTTTCCCAGCTTCAGTTTCCTCCCATTTTAAGGAAGAAACTTAGGTCAGGTGATTAAAGCACATTTCAATCTTAGTTCACTATTCTCAAGGTGCCATAGCAAAATATGACAGTCAGGGGTTTTCATAAGAGAGATGCATTCCTCACAGTTCTGAGAAGCTCTAGACCAAGGTGCCAGTTGACTGTCCTAGCCAGGTTCCTCTTCCTGGCTTGTGGATGGCCACGGCTGTGTAGTGTTCTCACATAGCACAGCATAAGTGAGCCCTTCAGAGTCTCTTCTTATAAGGAAACAAATACCATCAGATTGTTGCCCCATGATTACAAACTTTTTTAAACATAATCATCTCCATAGAGATCATATCCCCATGTATAGTATACTGGGTGCTGGATTTCGACATAGGGATTATATGAACATTCAATTCATAACAATTTCCATCACCAAATTCTATTGTTTTACCCTCAGGCTAAATATTTTTTTTAAAATTTAATCCATGTTAAGTCATCCCTGTCTCACTCTATATGTAATATATTAAACAAAAAAAAGCAACTTTTCCTCAGAATTTCTTAATTCTATCACTTATTCCTAATTGACTTAATTGATTGCCTACTATCCATTAGACATATCCATTTGGGGAAATTAATAATTTAATTTCTGTCCTAAATTTTGGGAAATTATTAATCAGCAATGAGAAACAAAAAAGTATTTTTTCCATGGAACTTCCTCTCCACTGGGGAGGAAGACGATGTATAGTATGTATTTATATTGTGTCTCCACATTTACAATATATACTTTGTAAAATATCTACTAAGCTAGATGATATCAAGTATTAAGGAACCAAAATAGTGGGAAGGGGATTATTATATAATGAGGCCAGGGAGTTCACATTTTAAAGGGTGAAAGAAGTGAGAAGAGTGAGCATGTATATATCTGAGAGAATATTGCAACAGAGCAAACAAGATCAGAGCCTGGGGTAGAATAACTGATGTTCAGGTAAAGCAAAGAGGTCAGGAGCAGAATGAGTGAAGGCTAGCGTGGTAGCAGAGGAAGTACTGGAGGCAGCAGGAAGAGTATTATGTAGGGTATAGTTGGTGAGTATAATGGGAAGTCATTAGGAGTTAGACTGCAAAAGAGAGGGGCAGTATCTATCTTATGTTTTGACAAGTTCACTCTGACCATGACAAGGAAGAGGAGAGGGTCTAGTTCAGAGGCTACGCCTACCACCACAGTCCTGATGAGAGATGAGAGCCTGGACCAATATGGCGCCTGTGGAGGTGCTGGGAGGCAGTCCAAGTCTCCTTACAGTCTGAAGAACCACACAACAGGATTGGTTGTTGTGGACTCTTAATTTCTGACTAGGCCTAGGAAATCATCTTTAATTCCAAAAGCATTTTCTAACTTATTAGTTATAATTCACCAGTTTGTGTTACTAGAGTCTATGATTGTGTCCGTCAGCTTCCCATTACTGTAACAAAATATCTGTCTTCTCAACTTAAAAAGGGTTTATTTTGGCTCATGATTTGGAGATTTCAGTCCACAGTTACCTGATCCCATTGCTTTGGGCCTGTGGTGAGGCAGCATATCCTGGTGGGGAGGGCATGGCAGGAAGTTGCTCACCTTATGGCAGCAGCCAGGGAGTGAGAGGAGCAAGAAAGGAGAGGAGAGGAGGGACCAGGGCCCAGTGCCCCCTTCAAGGACATGCACCCAGTGATCTAACTTACTTCCACAGGAACCCACCTCCTAAAGGCCCTGCCATCTCACATGAGCACCACAGCCTGAGGCTAGGCCTTCAAGACATGGGCTTTTAGGAGACATGTACAATTCCATCTATTAAAAAAAGATTAAGCTATAGCAATAATGAACATGATTTTTATCTTCCAGAATCTCAGATGGGCTCTTGTAATTAACAGACTATGTAGCAGCACACACTACTTCCATGTTTTAAACGCAGACCATTCCATATCTTTTAAGTAAGTGTTGCTCACCTAGAGACCCATCTGAGTGCAACTCTGCTCAGTTCCCTGGCTACTTGCTGAACATTTCCTAAGTGCCTAGGCCTTGTGTGAGGCTGGGGTGGAGTAGGGGCATTCCTACATGACAAAGATCTCATTCTCCCGAAGACATGCTGAAACCTGGTAGGATCCACAAGTGGTGGAATGTGGTCTGCAATGGAAACATTTTGGGGGTGGTGTTGGGTGACGTGTGGATGTGGACCAGATGCTGGTACTGAGCTCTGACTGATACTGAAGGCCAGCTCTATTTTGGGGGCTGAGTGGGAGTGTTGGAGGCCTTGGGTTGTGAGAGGGCACAGCACTTGTGAGGTAGGAGACATCTCCAGAGGCAATGAGAGGAACAGTCTAAGTTCCTGCCACTTCTGCTCATCTGAGAGGCAGGCAACAGTGAGAAGAAAGGAGGTGGTGTTAGCCATGTCTGAAAGTTCAGGAGGCAGAACTACTTGCAGAATCAGCTAGGAGGAATTAGATTAAGACAGCAGTAGTCAGTTCAGATGCCTGGGCTGTACAGCTGTGCCGTGTTAAGGACTGGGAAAGAGAAGTCAAAAGGAGACATTCCCTATTTTGTTTTGTGGAGGAAAAATTATGTCTAGTTTAGGACATCCAAGCTGGAGTCCTATGATATTAAGCCTCAGTGCTAATCAAGAGGTCGTATTTCTCTTCTGAATACAAAATCTCAAGGTCATTGATGCTTTCATATGCTTTTGATAGCAATAAAAGTGTTACAATGCATTTTCAAAGTGTAAAGCTTTGTCCCAGTTATCTTACTCCCAAGAATTTGTCTAAAAATATAACTCTATCGTTCTTCAACTCCATCTACGGAGTTCACTGAAAATCTTTCATCATTCTGAAAAAGTCAATCAGGTATAATGTCACATAATGAGGGAATGGAAGATTAATTAGATTACAATCTGAGCAAATTGCAATTATCTGATTAGAAATAATATGTAAAATGGTATTTCAACATGGAAAACTTATAATTTTCAGAGAACAACAGAAAAACATAAAGTCTATCTAAATCGTAAATTCATACCAATGTCAAAGAGTCCTACAGTAAAGATTACAAAAGGCTCTAGGAACATTACAAAAGGGTTAATGTGGCATTTGGCCTAGAGTTTGGGCCAGAAAACTTCAAATTTCCCCTTAAATACCTAGAAAGACACAAAGAAACACTGAAAATGAAGGACGGCATTCAAAAGGAGAAAGGCACCCTATGTAATGTCAGAATGTGAACAAAATTTCTATTGTGTGCCATGCCCTGGGGCCTCTACGTGGGGGGTCAGCCAGAACGGGAGCTTGTGAACAGGCTTAACAAAACAGAAGGTGGCTCCACCTTAGAACTGTCATCCCTGAACCAACCACAAAGCCCGGTCCAGTCCGAGACTGGATGGGAGTTCTTTGTCAGAGTTATATACTGCTAATCTCTTCAATTCTGTGGCTTTCCTTTCCACTTTGTTTATGCTATCATTTCATGCACAAACGTTCTTAAATTCTCTTCTTTGTAATTTGTGCTTTTTGTGTGTGTAAAAATGGATTCTAACCTGAGGTTATTAAGGTATTTTCTTATATTTATCATCTGAAAGCATTGTAGTTTCGCTCTCCACATTTAGTTCTGTTGATCAACCAGGGATTACGTTTTGTATATGGTATGAAGTGGCAGTCTGATTTCATTTTCACGTGTTTATCTAATAACCCCAGCATTAGGCATTAAGATTATTATTTTCACTATGCTTCTTCTCTATCACTGCTTTTGTCATAAGTCCAGAATCCACAAATGCATAGGTTGATTTTTATTTCTCTGTTCTAGTGCACTGATTGGTTGGTCCATTTTTATGCCAGCATTACACACGTGTGAAATGTTTCTTTATGGATGATGGCGCAATTCCCTCCACGTTCTTCTTTCAGAAAATTTTGAGTAGCCTCATGGCTTTGATTTTCCATATACACTTTGGAAAACCACAGCTTGTTGGAATATAGATTGGCATTTCATTTCTCTATAGATCAATTTTGTTCGAGTAACATCATTAAAATATTCAGTCTTCCAATCCATGAACATCCTACATCTCTCCATTTATTTAGATCTTCGTTTATACCTCTCATTAAGCTTTACACATCTTCCTCTGGAGAATAAACACATCTATTAGATTATGAAGAATAACCTTGCATTTTTGATACTGCTGTCAAGGTATTTTTTTTAAAAATCCCATCATTT
The DNA here is from genome assembly GCA_020662805.1 of Glaucomys volans. NCBI lineage: Eukaryota > Metazoa > Chordata > Mammalia > Rodentia > Sciuridae > Glaucomys > Glaucomys volans. Next base: position 318,050 of record JAJEJO010000441.1, on the reverse strand, counting down.
TCTGTTTTTGCTTTTATTAAGTGTCTTTCTATATTTGTTCTGCAATAACAAATCCAAGAACTTGGAAAATATAGAAGGCTATGAAGAAAAATATAAACAGTGCCAGTTCTGCTCCTTATCACCTTGAATGCACATTTTAATTCTATAATGACACTTCAAGTTTCTTGAAAACCCTTGTTCATTTTAGTTTATTTTACACATTTTCATATCATCCTGCTAGACAGGAAGGAGAGGGAACCTGTAGTGCTAAGTTGCAACTCTGTAAATAAAATGATGAGGTAGAGAAATGATGGGAACTCTCTGGTAGCAGCATGTTCTGCAGATTGTACGCTGTCCTAGACCACCTGTGGTCCTCCTGTGACCCGTGCACATTGTGGAAGTAGCAAGAGGCTTCCTCTTGGTGTGGCAGATTCACTTACATGGCTACCAATCAACCACTCCAATCCACGGGGCTGTCAATCAGGAGCCAAGCTGGAAACCATGCCCATCGACTCCCCCTCAGTGAGGTCTTGACCCACACCCCAAAGAACAGATGTTCATCTTTTCTTACATGTTGAGAGCAAATAAATTGTCAAAGGTTTTCTCTTTGTTTAAGTCAAATAAAGTGGAAAGAAAGTCAATACAGGTCAAAATATTAAGAGCTAACATTTCCTGAACACATTCTAAACCATTGACATGTATTAGCTTATCTAATCTCAACAACTGCAGAAATTAGCCATGAGCATTATTTTGCCACTGAAGAAACCAGGGCACAGAGCTATTTCAGTCATAGGACCAAGATCATGGGGCACAGCAAAGGCAGAGCAGGGATTCAAAGTGGACAGCTGTGGTCTGGCACCAGCTCTGCACCTTTATGTTCTCATGCGTCTCTGCCTGAAGCCACCCATGCTGCAGAATGCATGAAAGAGAGCTTCGACCTGAGGGCCATGCTTCTCAGATGTGGAGGCAGGAGGACCAGCCTCCAGAGCACAACAGCAGAGCGGGGTAACCCAGGAGAGCAGGATGAGACTGGAAAGGGCAAGAGAGCAGCGGGAAATGGAGAGGAGAAACAGGATGTCAGAGAAGCTGAGAATGTCGTCATAGAACTAAAATGTGCATTTGAAGCCATTCTTTATTGCAGGCCTGGAAGTTTATATTTTTTTCATAACTTTTTATTTTTCTAAAATTCTCTTTTACATACATTATTATAAAAGAAAACATTAAAATGTGAAATATTTGCATCTCCTTTCCACTTCCCTGAATATATTCTATGGGAGAAATTCAAAGGTTTTAAATAAGTA
>JAJEJO010000441.1:195308-316670 GCA_020662805.1 Glaucomys volans | reverse complement strand
TCAAAGGTTTTAAATAAGTACATAAGCCATTTACTTCCTTAAATGGAAAAATGGAAAAATTCCAAATATCCCAAAATAGAGGCATGTTTAAATATATTGTGGCCTATTTATATGACAGAATCTTTTCTTTATATCAAAATATATATTCGTAAAGAACATTTATTGGCACAAGAAAAGTTATCATAAAGTTAATGGAAATGCAGGTTGGAAAGCATCATCTCTTTAGTGTATGTTATATTTGTGAGAGAGTGTGTGTGTGTGTGTGTGTGTGTGTGTGCATTCTGGGTGTGCATATACCTACTAAAGGGTTACCTAGGAATTTATGATTTTCTTTCTGTCTTTCAAAGATTTGCACATGTAATATACATTCTTTACAAATCATTTAAAATGATAATAAATAGCTTGTTAGATTAGGAAGATTTACTTATGTTTTTAAAAAAATTTACATTACTGTTTTTCAAAGGCTGTTTCTGCAATAATACATAGGTTTTAAAACATTTTTTCATTATGATGTTCTCTACATTTTTATGGCTATATCTAAGCCCCCAGAATTCTTCCCCAGTCATTTTTCTAGTTATTTCTTTCTGAAACAATAGGGTGTGGCCTCTGCTCTTGTGTCTTCCTGCGTGATTGCTATTTTCATCTGAAGCACCAAAGTTTTTGGTGCTACCTGTTCCTTTCTTTCCAAGTCCTCCCATGTCCATACCAGGTCACCTTCTTCAGTCTGGCATGTGTCCCACTGAAGCCATGTCTTCTCATTTTCCTGGGGGCTCTTGGGGGTTCACAGGTGCCCAGGACCTTGGTGACTTCATCCCATTTGGGCAGCAATTCCCCAAATATTCTGCTTTGCTTTTCGAAGTCACAATCTTTGGTGAGAAATAAAGATAAATATCTCAGGTCTGTCCTTTAATCCCTCAGTTTCCCAGTTGGAATTTCAGAGGACTGGAGACCATCCAGCTTCTTCTCTATCTTTTAATCTTCTTTTCCAATGTGAGAGAGTGCATGGCCTGGAGTGGACTCCCTTCCTCCCTCCCTCCCCTCTTCCATTTCTCCCTCTCTTCCTTTTTCCTTCCTTCCTCTAACACATTTCTTAACCTCTTCACATGCCAGGAAAGGGAACAAAGGCTCAGGGGACAAAGGTGATTGGAGTGATTGCCACCATACTGCAGCTTGCTTTGAAAGGCAGGTGTTCAAGGCAAGCTCAGTATGCAGGTGCTGCATCAAGGAAGCCGGGGAGCATAGGGAAGCTTCCACAGAATGGCCAACATGTGACAGATCTCAGGGAAGTTCACCATGAGGACAAATGCAGCAATGATCCAACTGCAACGACAGTTAGTACACAGGTGAGGAAAGGTAAGATGGTGGTCCATCCTCCATGGAGGGCTCTGCCATCTTGGTCCAACTTGGGTTTGAAGCAGGAAGAGGTATAACAATCTTCTCCTCTGGTGCCATGCCCACTCCAGTGGGGAGGTTCCTGCCAACCACATTCCCAGCTCAGCTAATCCCAGGCTTGAGCCAGTCCGGCCGCTGTACCCTTCCTTGGTGACCACAGTTGACCTCATCCCCCAAGCCTCAGCCCTGGTCATGTCACTTTCCCCTTCAGCTCATAGGCATAATGGCGCTGCTGCCAATTTACTGCTTTCAATGGTTAGAGCTCAAGAAAGTGAATCTCTTCTTAAAACTCATTACTCTGTGTATCAGTTACTTCTGTACAAACACAGGTCTCACTCTTTGCTAGCTCCCTTGAGTCAAAATTAAGTACCTTTCAGAGATGTGGGCCAGTGGAAACACCTTTGTCTCTGGGCTCAGAACTTGGACTGAGAAAGCATGCCCACCTGGGCTTACAGTGTACAGGATTCTCAGTAGGAACCTCCTGACTGTCTGGAAATTGCCATACTCAGTTGCACATGATATCTTGCCCACATAGCAGAACCTTAGATGGCCCAATCGTTGCACTTAAGTGGAGTGTAGGGTTGAGATTAATCCTCACTCCTGTGTCATTTCTGTCCCCCAGACTTTCTGGGCGTGTGTAGTCATGCAACAAGGATAGTCGATTCCTGCCTACTCTTGTTTCCTGTGTGTATATGTGTGTGCTGTATTTTGTGTTGCTTTATAAATCTCTTCTGGGCTCATTCCCAAGGCAATCTGAACATACTCATCTATGCACTGAGAACTCAATTTTAAATGTATATGTGCCCATTAGTGGTTCTCCAGCCTTTCTCCAATTTTCTATATTATTGAAACTTGATATATATAAGATACTTAGTAAAGGTCACACATGATGGGGGAAGATCTGCCCTGAAACCAACCCTCGCCTCTGAGCCATTGCCCGAGCATGCTGAGTGATCCAGAAGACTCCATCACCCATGCTTTCCTGGTATCAGTCTTTTGTTGGATACCTGAACAGTTTTTATGCATATCTTAAACAAATCTCTCCCAAGTCAGGTTATAAAAAAAATGGTTAGTGAAAGGCAGGCAGAGCTCTTGCTAGGTACCCTAAGGGGGCTGGGGGGAGTACTAGCATATAAGGGATTCACCTGGGAACAGCAGTGAGGGTCACCAGAGGTATACTCTCAAATTCTGTCCTTGAATAGCAAGACGTCCCTACCAGGACAGTCCACCAAAATCTTACTTATCTCTATTTTACCTCCACTGTGAATAACACCTTTCCAAATATTGACTTTTTTTCAAGATAATCAAATACTTCATGATTCATGATAATTCATATGAAGTATGAATGCTATTCAAAATAATCAAACAGAAGAAAAGTGATATTTGCATTGGGTTCTTTTGAGAACATTATTATTCCAGACACTGTGCTGGTTAGCGTTCAGGGCTCAGGTAATTCTGAGACCCTCTTTCTGATCACAGGGAACAAAGTTGTGGTGTTCAGAAGGGGAGAATCCTTTAAAAATAACCTTCTGCAAAGAACCCTTGAAACAGAAGTTAGAATGTTTACTCCTCTGTCTTGTGCTGATAAATTATTTGATTCCATTGTAGTATTTACCAATTAGCATTAACTGATGAAATCTACTAAAAGAATCATAAAAAGGTCTATCACATATGGTAATTAATTTTTGCTAGTTTAATTTCATCTTCTTTTCCAAAAGTATTAATTTAAGAAGTTAAAAAAGACTAAAGTGCTGTTTTTAATCTTTTGAATAATTGAATTTTAATTTTTGAAAACAATAAAACATTAAATCCCTCATGTCTCCTATTCAGAAGGAAAATAAACAATTCTTTGACGTAGAATTCTACATTTCTTTTTCAATGGTGACCTATATTATAATTTAGCAAACATTGTTTGCTAATCCTCAGAATATCTGCCTTTCTAACATTATTCATGATATTTTTGCAGCTTGGACTGAAGAAAAATTGACTGCAATAAGTCACTGACTCTAGTCTACAGTAGAACCTGCATCTTCAAAAGGTGTCACTAATACCATGAAAGGTGTTTCCTAGAGCCTCGGTCATCTTCTATGACTCCCCAGACTGGGAATAACCAAATCAGTTATCAACTGCTTATTTAGGTCAATTCCAAAATAGCCTAGAATTAATCATCTTTAAATAAATGCTATTTTGAAGACAATGAAGAAATTTAAAAAATGCATCTGAGAAAATCAGATCAGAAATAAAAAAATCAGAACATCAGAGAAAATAAGAAGTATTCTTCTATTTTCCCCGTTTGTCTTGTCATTCCATCAATCTGTATGGATTAAGCCCAATTTTATGCTTAGCACAAAAATAATTTTTAAAGAGTTTTATGGATCCAAGTAGATTACTATTACAAAGGTTGGTGTCAACTGATGCATTTTAATTGATACCTGGATATTTCTTATGCATAGCTAAAATCTCTCCCAAATCAGGTTATGCAACAACAACAACAAAGGAACAAAACTGACCGTACAATTTCTCTCGATTTCCTAATTTCCATTTCAGGATTGTATCTCTTTTCCTTCTCACCTAGTTTCTTTGAGTTTGGCATTGTGAATTTGCAGAACATACCTGCTAACCTTTAGAAGGGATTTTTTTTTTTCTTTTTGGTACCATTTAGAACCATCATGAGTGAAAGCCCAGTCTCCTGGCTGGGATATCTCAGGTTCCTCTGCTGCCTGGAACCAGGGTATAGATTAGACTTTCCATTCTGCTCATGGACTGTTCATTTCAGTTCAGTTTATAGGCTTCCACAGGCAAATGTGGGCTCATTTCTTTGTCTCATTTCCTACCTTGAACATTTCTTAAAAATTCTCATGACAGATAATATAATGATATCAGTGACTTATTTTGCCTGTAAAAAAGCCTTTTCTTTAAAAAAGTATGCCAACCATTTCTTGCATGAAAACACTTCCCCTCTTAAATGGGCACATGTCTGGATACAGCCTCTCCTCTGATCTGCATATTTCTGGGTCTCCTCCATCCATCTTACTTCCACAGGTGTTTGGAGGATGAAATGTGGTAATGCTTTTAAAATATTGTGCTGGCTTCCATCACTGTGACAAACTATTTAGATATTCAACTTAAAAGGAGGAAAGGTTCATTTTGGTTTCAGTTCATGGTCAGTTGGACACATTGACTTTGGGCCTGTGGTGAAGCAGAATATCATGGCAGGGGGAGTTGCTCACCTGTGGCAGCCAGGAGGCAAAAGAGAGAGAGAGGAAGAGGAGGGTCGAGGTCCCAATATCTCCTAATGGCCTAACTTCCTTTCATTCGACTCCACCTCCTAAGGGTTCTACCACCTCCCAGTAGAACATGGGTTGGGGACCAAGCCTTCACACATGGCACTTAAGGGAACATTAAAGATCCAAACCATAGAAAACATATAAAACAGCTTTAGAAATAATAAGTATTAATTAATTGCATTAATAAGTCGCAAAATAAAAAGGGAAGTTTCTCAAAGACTCTACTTTGTGTACAACCAGTGAAACAATAGCTGTACTCCATTTGTGTTCAATGAATCAATAAGTAAATAAAAAAAAAGACTTACATGTAATTAAAAAAAAAAGCAAATATATACTCAACAGATTTCACATCTGAAAATTAAGGGTAAGGAAAAAAAGAGAGGAGTGGCCCACTTATATTTGTGGCATAACTTCTACATTCATTTCAAATTTTGTCTTAGGAAATAATACATATTATAGTAATTTCCTTCTAATTATGCTGGAGTCAATTCAGAACGTTCAGTGATACACTAAAAGAGAGAAGGCTGTTTTAGCTCAAATTGCAACTCTAAGAAGTATTTTTTTCTATCAGATATTATAGTCTAAATATTACTATTCTTCAGTTATGTTTACATATTGTGTTTTACAAATGTAAAACAATTTACAGGTATTTATTATTTATTTGTAGGGAAGGAATGTTTTGTATTAAATAAGCATTTAGTTCAAAATAAATTCTGGAAATGACTGGTAAATATTTAGAACATGATTGGGCAAAGTATAGTTAAAAATCAAACTTCAACAATTCATTAGAGACTAAATATTTGTATATGATACAATATGTTGATTTAGCAACAAAAAATATTGGTACTCATTGTTACATACTGGCACATATCATAGAATTAAAACATGAAATCTTTCAGTGAGGACTAGAAACATTTTATTATTATTAATTAAAAAAAATAAGTACAAAACTACAGTAACAAAAAACTACCTGTTGATGGAGCAGATGACTGATGTTGGAGAATCAGATACATTTTGGAGGGAATAAACCTACAAAACTGTATGCATTTTAATGCATTCAAGTGTGTGTTCCTTTGGAATTTTATATGACAGAATTAATCTAATAAACAGATCTAGTACAAATTTACTCAAGCTGAGATAGGACCTATTGGATTAAATACTTGAAAAATCTTGGGTTTGGAGTAGGAATGATCCAGAAGCTCAAGATCTTAGTCTCAGGTTCTCTGCCCCCCTTTGTCCCCCCTCCCTCTGCCCTCTGCCTGATTGTGGGCTTTCCTTCTTAAAGGGGCTGCCCCCATGTGAGCACAATCAGACCCTGGCGGAACCAGGCACAAACCATCCTTAAGTGCGTGATCCCAGACAGCCCCTCTCCTGGGTTCTGGTAGGAGCCCTGGGAGAACCGGCTGTGCCCTTGGACCACATGCTCATCCTGTAAGCCAGCAGTGTACTAAAGGTGGGCTGCTCCCACACTTGCCTCCAGGGTGTGTGGGGGGACTCAAAGCCTTGGAAGAAAGTTCCTCAGGATGGAGTGGGGGTCTATTCTAGAAGGGGAAAAATATGATCAGACCAAAAGGGAAGATGCCTTCTACTTTACTTTGGATTAAATGTATCAAAAGCTACATCTACTGTTCCCTATCTTTGGCTAAAAGCACGATTAGGATTAAAGGGACCTCATTGCATTGAAAGCATTTATTTGTATTCATCATACATTCTTTGAACATTTTCCTGTAATTTAGTTAGCTCTTGGTGACACTACAATAGAGTCATTCTTGGGAATATTCTTGTATATTTCTAGTGTGGTCCTGGTTGCCTGGGGCAGATGTGAGTTATGCTTGATATCTCAGAACACTTCAGCTCCTCCTTTCCTAAAGTATCCTTGTTTGGAAAATAAATCAAATGGTTGCCCTAAATTCCAGAAATTTACCTCTCAACCTGTCCCTCACTGGTTGTGCCAACTTGTTTATTTGGCATTGTCAGGCACGTCCTTTTCTGAGCAAGGAAATTTGCTGGATAATTTGGGAGCAATATCTTAAGGACAAACAGTATTTTAACCACTTCTCATGACAGACTTTCAGAAATGACTGCATATTTCTCTATCTTTGGAAGAAGGCACTCTCTGCATAATTTAACCTTTCCTTGGTCACTGGCCTTGCACTGTCTCATTTTATGATGTTTTGTGGATACAGATGCTGAAGAGGTGGGGTGTGGAGCTGAGGAGCCCCCAATTGGCCCAAGAGCATGCTTCCTTTAAGAAAGCACCTAGGATGAGTTTCTTTTGAGCCATCTTTTATCTAATGTGGTGGAAAAAATGTCATTTAGTGTTTTTTTTTTTCCCTGAGATAATATAACAAAGGAAAATTTATATAAAGTAACTTAAAGAGTTCAAGGATAAAAACATAGCCTTCACCCTGCTGGGAATTTTGACTTTTGAATCACTTACGCTGTCATTCAAAACATTAATGATAACTTTATATGGGGAAACTTGGGGAATGTTTGTGAACAGTGTCTCTTCTATCTTGCTTCTACTTTTATTATTCAATGGGGGGGAGGGAGTGATTTCAGTAGCTATGTCACACAATTGTGTCATTGGTTTGTATGAAGATTAAACTCCATAGCCGAAACTGCCATCCACATTATATGACACTGCCCTCACCGCAAAGGGGCCCTGCGAGGACTCCTCTGTGGCCAATTATGTGCAAATTTCTGGATTCCAGATAACCTCTGACCTTTCTATCAGTGGATTAGGCTCACCCATCCTAATGAAATGGGCTATGGTTAGCTGTTTCGAGCTTGGCTTCTCACTTGTGATGTCTTAGAGGCTCATCCCGGCTGTTCCATGGTTGGCAGGCACCCCAACCCCACCACGTTGGCTGAGTAGTATTCTATTGTGTGAATACCTTCCTCATTTATCTACGAACCTGTTGATTTGGGCTGAACATCTGGCTTGTTTCTAATTTGGGGACATTTTTCATGAAGCAAGTCATTGTGTGGATTTGTGCTTGTTTCTCTTAACTACTTGAAAGCAGAATTGATAGATCACATGTCAGTTGTATATTTTACTCAATAAGGAATCACACACTGTTTCCAAAGGGTCTGTAACATTTTACATGACAAATAGCAATCTGTAAAGTTCAATTAGCTCCTAATTCTTGTCAACACTTGCTGCTGTCCCTGTTCTCATGTTAGGCATTCCCAGCTGCAGAGAGCAGTGCTGATGTGGGTCTTTGTTGACCTCTTGACTCAGAAAGCTGAAGGATGTTTACCCTGCTCTTTCCTTAACTTTTTACTTCTAAAAATTTCTGAATTGTCTATCAATTATTTCTAAGTTCTGAAATTAGTTTGATAAAGAAATCAGGAAATTGAAAAAGTGGTTAGAAAATATTTTCATGCCCAATGGATCAATGACATGATAATTTATTTCCATTCGTTTTTCTTCACGTGATTATTAAATATCCTCTGAGTGGGTTTCGTGTAAATGCAAGAAATACAGAGTGAATATACCTTAAAGTACTTTCTTCGTGAGCTTGCTTCCACTCTGGGAACTTCAGAAAAATGAACGACACTTTTGAACTGTGGGGATGATAAAATTTAATAGTTGCCAAATGTTTTATTTTCTGGGAACTCAGAGCATGTACACAAAAACAGCAATATATTCGCCAAAGGTATGACATGAGTAAATGGACATTTTTAGAAAACTATTCTTAGTCTGTTTGAAACCAGAGTATTTAAATCACCAGTGTATGAAAGGGCAAACTCCACAAGCATAATTAAATTGCATCAGATTCCATGGCATTATGAAGGTTTTAAATATAAATTGTTAGAAAAAGCCACAGAACATGGCCTCATGCTTATAGTTATTATTTCAAAGTCTTTATATCTTGCGGTTCACTTTGAGGAATCAAAGCCATATGGTTTTGTGAACTACATTTGCTCTGAGCAAACCTTTGCCTTTACAGTTAAGACTGAGCATAGATGGGATGACCTCTGATTTTTTTTTTTTAATTAAGAATTGGTCACACCACACTCTCCAGGTGTTCCAGTTTATGTATGGTTTCTGTGCTACAGAATCCAGCATCTTTTTGTTTTCCAGAATCTACACCGTATGTAATGAGTGACCTTTCTCAGTGAGTTTCAATGACATATTACAAAGATATACCCATGTTACATTGATCCATCAACACTTCTGTATACTCAGACTTTTGAATTGCTGGACATAGAAATATGCTCATTTTTTAAGATTAGTACAACTCTCTGACTCTGGTGCACTTTTGTCCTACAGAAGGAAACAGGAGGGAGCTATGTCATGCTTTTCTTTGTCTGCCTGGGATTCTAGTTGGTCATGACAAAGAAAAAACCAGAAAGGAGTAAAAATGCCAAGAGGAGCAGAATTAGGTATTTGTGTGTGCTCCCAGCTCTAAGATCTGAAGCAAGGTAGAGAAGAAGTCCTGAAGAGTTTGAACAGCAGTGATCAGATGACCAAACTGCAGGGCCACTGAGGCAGCTGGAAGGCTGCTGGGATGCAGTGACTCTGCACATGGGAGACTGGGCTTTGGCAACTGAGGTAGCACATGAGCAACACCAGTTGTGAGTTGCAGTGCGGGGCAAGCCACCAAGCACCCATGAAAGCGATCAAGCAAGACAGGGCTCTGATTTGGGGTACAGTTTGACCCAGAGGATTGAGAGCAAGGAGAAAAGCTTGGGATGTAGTCACTGAACCTTAAGTATAAGAGAAGTTCACAAAAAGAAGGTGAATCCATGAGCCACAGTGTCTGCATGCAACTGATAGTCACCCTGGCTTAGTCTGGGCTCCTTAGGTTTTGATTAAGCACTGACTGAGCCCAGAGGCTGCAGTGGCATGGAACCAGTTCATGAGAAGAGCCTCAGGACAGGAGTCAGGGAGGACAGGCACTGCTGACACTCTCAGGGTCTGTTTTGAGGCATGTGTTGACAGTCCTGCAAGCAAGAATGTTCTCCTGAACCAGGCTCAGTTGCCCCGGTTGCTCTGTACATGGTATTGAGAGCGGGAGATGAAGTATTCAGCTGTCTCAAAACAGTCACACCCCAGGAAACTACTGAAGCAAGAAGGGCTTGGGAGCCCTCTGAGCAAACACCCTTCTGACCCTCTTTCCAGTCGACAGAACTTGCCATATGTGCTAAGTCTTCAGGGGAACCCAATGCCAACCTTAGAAGTGACTGGCACCTCTAATGGCTCTTTGTCTCCACAGAGAGGAGCGCTGCTTCTGCCTTGGGTCTTCTGACAGCTGCCTCTCTTATTTCCACTGTGACTTCAGTCCCAAAGCAGAGAAGAAACAGGAGCAAAGGACTATATTCTCCTCTCATTTCCCCCAACAATGAAGCTTCCACTTCCAACAGTTTGCATTTCATAACTAATTATTCAGAGAGAATGCTCCATGCATCTGATGAGCAACAGGCTGAGCACAGCTGCATTCGCTCCCCGCAGCACCTATTGGAGACCCTTGCAGGAGCCCAGCCTCTGATCCCATGTCCACAAACACTCTGCCCCACCACAGATGCTCAGGAGAAATGTTCAGGCGAGGAAGGCTTCAGTGGCAACTCAGCTGCAAAATCAGTCAACCCTCCCATCCTCTCTCCTTCCTCCCGGTCACCCATCTGCACATCCTTCCAACAGCGATGTGTTCATCACATCCTCAGTATAACCAAATACTATTAATTCGGTTCGCATTCATTGAGTGTCTGCATTGCTTGGAAGCATACCAAGCCCTGGCAATAGAAATCATCTATCTTTGGAAGAGTTTTGGTGGGTTTTAGGGGAGAAAGTGGGGAAGGACTGGGGAAGGACAGTTACCAAATTATCTAACGTCCATGTATGAATAGGCCACAATGAATCTATACACAGGTAATTAGAATGAATTCATTAAAATAATAATAATATAAAGAAGATCAATGGAGTAGAATAAGCAGATCAGGGGAAGAGGAGGGGAGGAAAAGGGAAGGTCCTGGGGAATGAGACTGATCAAATGATGTTGTGTGCATGTAAAAATATAGCATAAAGAAACCCACTAGTATTTATAATGATAGTTCACCAACAAGATATATATTTACATATGTGTGTATAGGTGTGTGTGTATCAACATATAAAACATATTTTTAAAAATTAAAAAAAACAGATTCCTTTCCAGGAGGCAGAGGGGGTGTGCAGTTGGATCTGAATACCCCTGCCACAGTGCATCCAGTAGGGTTACAAATGCACTCCTGTTGGCATCCCAGGAAGATCAGGATGGCAGTATCTGTTTCCAAAGTCTTCGCCATCCTCATGTAACTTAATGAGTAATGGCCAAATCCCTTTGACCTGCTATTGATGTTTTCCCAGGGGGAATTCCCAGCCATACTTTGTTACTAATGGTGCATATTTGGTGCATATTCCTTGCTCAGGGCTATCACATAATCTGTTTCTGAAGCTTTACTCAAAGTGTTGCTTTTGACCAGACTAGTGTGTGTGTGTGTGTGTGTATGTGTGTGAGAGACAGAGAGAGAGAGAGAGAGAGAGAGAGGAAGAGAGAGAGTTAAATAAAGCATGAAATCCAACCCACCATCTACTCAGTGACTGTACACCTCAAGTGTTAGTGAGTCTGGGATGGAAATCCCAAACCTACGTTTGCATTAGCTTGTCCTATTTCCCCATGTCTCTCCTAACAGGATCATGCTGTCATGCCCAGACTGAGTTCAGCATAACAGGTGTGCATTTTCATATCACTTTACTTGGTGCATGACCCAACACCCTGCTCTCTGTTCCAAAGCTGGGGGGAAACTTGGCTGTGTGGGACTCACTGGGTCATCGTTAACTTGGCCTGTGAATATGATGGTCTATTTTATACTTTGTGGATCAATGAAAATGTTCTCAAGTTTTAGTCTGAATACAGATAGTTAGTACCTTCCTCTCTGATGTTGTCATTCAGTGCCTGGTCATTTCTAAACTGCTCTCATTGCTTACTTATCTCCTATGAGGCCATAACCTCCCGGAGTCAGGTTCTGCGGTGGTAATCTCTCAAGCACCTAGCATGGGCCTTCTGCAGGGCTGGGTGGAGAAACCAAAGGCCCAGGCTTAAACTGATGATGGTAGAGTGCAGGAGGACGCCCAGAAGTTGGCACTTTGGGGACCTAGAAGACAAAGATGTCCTTTATCCCTTCATGTGGTTTCTGTTTTGGAGGAAACCCCTAGAGTCTTACTCTATTTAAAACTGAATTTGAATGTCTCTTTTATAAACTCAGGCTCCAATGGGAGGTGTTCCTTGTGTCTGGATCTGGGAATAGGAGACCAGGAAAGAGGAAGGGGACTCCGTCTAAGTAAGGACTTTGAGTGGAAAATCTCCATTTGAACCCACTTTTAAAGATTAAATTATGCAAAGGAGAAAACTCACATGAATTTAGGAAGTTTCCAGGGTGTGTTCTAGGAGACAAGATGTTTATCATTATCTGTCATTTCAGATAACTTTACAATCAAGGCATTAACATTCTTCTGTTAGTGTTTTCAAAGCAGCTTGAAGTTTATTGATTTTCTGCGATACCAGATGATTAATTTCATTCTTTAGGAACTGAGTAAAATTCATTCTAAGCCATATAGCTCAAGGCCAGAAGCAGGAATCCACAATGCAACTTCTGGTTGTTTGCTAGTTGTCTCTGATGAGTAACTGCAAAAGAATATCAGTGCCCTGAAGTACACAAAGATTCTTTGGCTTATCACAATTTATAATTATTTTGCTTGAATTTGTTTCTTCAGTTTCTTCTACGGGTCTTTGTTAAGAGGTTAGAAACATGATCTCCCTGGACATCTAGGGGAATACTCTCGGCAGAGTAGGTCTCCAAAGCACTTTGTTGAATTAATGGATTCAAGGATAAGGACTAACCGCAGGTCAGCTGGTTTGATTTCAACCAAGGCTGCTTGGAGATTCAGCCTCAAAGGACTTCATCATCCTGAAGATCAGAGGACTAGATGGCTTGGCATGAAACAGCACGAGCTATGAAAATCACTTGAAATCCTTTACTAATTGGTTCAAAATTCTGTATTCTGCCAGGCTCAGAGGCACATGCCTGTAATCCCAGTGGCTTGGGAGGCTGAGGCAGGAGGATCGTGAGTTCAAAGCCAGCCTCAGCAACTTAGCAAGGCCCTAAGCAACTTTGCAAGAATCCTGTCTCTAAATAAAATATTAAAAAGGACTGGGGATGTGATTCAGTGGTTAAGTGCCTCTGGGTTCAATCCCTAGTACCCAAAACAAAACAAATCAAAACAAAACAAAGTACTCTGTATTCTCTAACTGTGGAACAATGTTTAATTTTCGTAAGTCTATATAATGTGTTTCCAATTATTTCTCATGCTTGAGTGATGTTATCTTCTGCATAGCACAGAATATGGGAGACTGCTGAAGACCAACTTCACAGGGAAGATGCTCAGATCAGGAGAAGATTCAGCAATAATCTCAAGTCTGATGTTTAAAGGAGAAACTCATCTCTGAATCCTTGGATGGTAAAAGTGACCAGTCACAAACACTGGGAGAAAATTATTTGAAAACTCCTCTGGCTCAATGGCAGAGACTTGTCTAACATGGGTGAGGCCCTGAGTTACATCCCTAGCACTGAAAAATTTCCTCTAGATATTTTGTCCTTCATGAAGGTCAAATTTTATCACAGTAGTTAGTGACACAAGTGGTCAGAAAGTGACTACGTTGGTTTTTGGACCAACGTATGAGTATGCTATAAATATGTAAGTCACAATGTACAAACATTTGCTATGGGGCTGGGTCTCAGGAGGGAGAGGCCTTGAAATTTGTTCTCAATCCATCATCTCCTCACTGGGGATGTCCAAAAAAAAAAGGAGAAAGAGAGAAAAAGAGAGCTGATTCAGTAAAGCATCCTTGTAAATATGCTAATCAGACCTCCTGATGGTATTTAGCAGCAGAAAGATAATGAGAGTCTTTGCTGTGGAATTCTTTGTGCAGGATGTATCTAGTCTGACTAGGTTGTTTATAGCAAACAAATGAGGAACTTGCAAACAAATGAGGTTTGTGGGATATGGCCCATTAGAAAGTGTTAGGCCAGCTACATAATTACCAAAGTATCAAAGGGAGTTAGTTCATACCAAGAGAGTGCCCTTGTGGGAGTGATGCCCGCATTCATCACTGAGAGACCTCAAACAGTAGGGCAGGACCAGACCACATCCTCTGTGGCCCAGCAGGACGTCAGAGCTGTACTAATGATCTCCGTGTTTCTTTGTCTTGCCTTTCTCTTTACCTGCACCCTTCAAAGTTTGATATTTGGTAAGATTTTTGATTCTTGTGAGTTGATTTGATAGTCTGACTCTTTGTGTTATCTTATGTCTGGAAATGATCTTAAACAAACACCACACTTTTTTTTTTTCTGGACAACAATTGGATTTTGGTAGCAAATAAATTTAATATTTCTTCCATAGTGAGTGGCTGTGGGTAGTCACTTCAAATAGCACTGGGTCCTCAATAGTTCCCTTGTTTTATTCAGCAAGTCTAAATTTTCATATTAAAGAATATACCCAGAAAACTGTGTTATGGGATTCAGAATCATTTGCGTGGTCTAGACAAACAGACTGCAGGAACCGAGGGGACTTAAGATGGATTACTGTATTTACATTGAGCCTAATTTCTTTTTCAAAAATAATTTCATGTCTATTAGTCACAACCAAGAACTAAGGAAGGAGGAAGTTGGCACTCTGCTAGTAGAAGGTTTCTGTGTGGGAGGAGACACTGCCTGTCCTTAGGAAAGGTGAGCATCTGCAAATGCCAAAGAAAAATAATCATGACTTTTGCTTTTCTTTCAAGGCTTCATGAATATTTTATTATTTGGAAAACAATGAAAAGGGCAATAAAAATACCTTATTACCTTGATAAGCTGAACACTTTGGAAACCAAGAATTTCTTTCTGGAAGGAAATCTAAAGAAAAGAAAGAGCATTGTCTTTCAGAATAATCTAGAGCAAATATCGCGGCTATTAGAAGTCAACTCTTGTAGTTATGTACTGAAAATCAAGTTCCAGGGTCCTAACTATGTCCCCTCCACCACGGCAGCAGACAAAGTTTGACCAGCTCCAACCAGGACACCTGGCTCTTCCTTGGGATTCAGGGCATCAGAAACTGAACTGAGGTCTGAGGAGAGGAAGCAGCAGGGTTCCCCTCTGACTGCCAAGCTGGTGGGCATGGCTGGGCTTTGTGGAACTAAGAAAAGAGAGTGACACTTTCAATCAATCAAAATGTTGAAGAGATAACATTTTTAGTGAGGTAAGAAAGGCAGTTATTAGATGTCCTAATTTTCCAAGGAACAGACTTTCCAAGGAGGTTAGGAAAATTTAATTTCTTCATCACAGTTCTATCTTACCTTTGTACCAATTTTATAATTGCATTGCTGAATGTTTAAAAATTAGGTGTTTGCGGAAGTCTTGTGCAGAGGAATTTTACTTTTTGTCTGTGGTTTATTCATGTTTCAGTTTTACTTTGTCAGATTCTAAGAGGCTATTAAAGATAGGTATATAAATTTTCTTTTTTATAAAAAAAAAAACCTTCTTCCCTAAATAAAATAATCTATCTTTCTAGAATTACTGGTTTGTAATTTCTTGAAAATTTCAATGAAATTTTCTTATGACATGTTAAATACACACTCTAAGAATAAGTAGCTAGGTCTCTGCTTCCTGTGCCATGTACTGAGCCTTTGCCTCCTCCACACCCTTCAACCTTGATGTTCTGCCTCCCCTCAGACCCAGAACAGGGGATCTGGCCATTTATGGACTGAGAACTCTGAAACCGATAAAATTGGAAATATGGCTTGAAATGTCATATTTAAAAAAATGCGTCCAGCAAAGGAAATGATTAACAGCATGAAGAAAGAGCCTACAGAAGGGGATAAAATCTTTGTCACATACTCTGCTGACACAGGATTAGTATTCAGAATATATTAAAAACTCAAGAAGTTTAACACCAAAATCACAAATAAACCAATGAATAAATGGGCAAAAGAACTAAAAAGACACTTCTTAATAAAAGAAACACAAATGGCCAACAATTTAGGAAAAAAATGTTCAACATCTCTAGCAATCAAGGAGATACGTCAAACTATATTAAGATTTCATTTCACAATAGTCAGAATGGCAAATCAAGAGCATAATAACAATAAATGCTGGCAGGGATGTGGGGGAAAAATAAATGCTGACAAGAATGTACACTCATGCACTGTTGGTGGGACTGCAAATTAGTACAATCACTCTGGAAAGTGATATGGAGATTCCTTAAAAATGTCTAGGAATGGAACCACCATATGACCCAACTATGCTACTCTTTGGTTTTTACACAAAAGAACTAAAATCAGCATACGATAGCCATACAGCCACCTCAATGCCTATAGCAGCACAATTCACAATGGCCAAATTAGGGAATCCGCCCAGATGCCTCTCAAAAGATGAATGAACCAACAAAATGTGGTGTATATACAGAATGGAGTTTTACTCTGCCATAAAGAAGAATGAATTGCAGCATTGACCGGTAAATGGATGAAAATGGAGAATATCATGATAAGTGAAATCAGCCAGAGTAAGAAAATCAGGGATTAAATGTTTTCTCTCCTATGCAAAAGCTAGAGCAAAATAAGAGAGAAAAGGGGTGGGGACTCAGATACGTAAAGATACAGAGAAGATCAGTGGAGCCGAGGATCTACAGGGAAAGGGCGGAAATGTGGAATGAGTTTAACAAAATCATGCTGTATGCATATGTAAACATACCATAGGAAATTCTACCTTTATGTATTTGTAGAAACTCCAATCAAAGATAAATAAAGGAGCAAAAGGAAGATCAGTACAGGAAGGAGAATAGAGGGAGGGAGGAGGGAAGGGAAAGGGTGGAGGGAATGAGGACTGAAATGGAGTTAATCAAATCCCATGTATTATGATTTTGTCAAAATGAACCCAACTACTATGCATAACTATATTGCTGTAATAAAAAATAATGTGCAAAAATATATAAAAGAACAGGTAGCTAAAAGACCACGATGATCACACCTGTGTCACTTGCTGCCCTCTATTTCTCACAGAAAGAGTTGCATTTGTCACTTGTTCATTCACTGGCTTTTGATGGTTTACAATATTTATGTGACTGAATTCATCCCTTGGTCCATCAGGTATAATTACTACAATTCTGGCTCAGATTTTTGTCTGAAGCTGTAAGGAAACAATTATAAAGTGTATATTAGAAAGTGTAAGAGCCACTTAAGAGAAAAAAGTAGGAAAATATTTTACATTGAAGGAAAGAACAGAAACAAGGATACAATAATATCTCAGGCATGCATTGGTGTTCTGTTTATACAGAGGCAGGTCAGAGTTAAGGTGCAAATCACACCTGCAAGACTCCAAATGAGTCCCCTTAGGACAGACCATGAAACACCACGTGGGACCAAGGTGACTAGGAGGAGCTTCAGAGGAGGCAGCTGGTCGCCCACCTATTACTCTTTGAAATGCTAACTAGCATCACGATGCAAATTTCCTTCTTTCTAGAAATTTGTTCCACTGGATAAGAGAAGCGCTTACTCAGAAATAAACACTCTTTAACATGGGGGTGGAGAAAGAAAGAAAGATAAAATATAAAAATCAAGCAGCCTCTTGAGAAAGTCAAACAAGGAGTAAGGAGTATTATTTAAAATAGCAAACATCTAGAAGCAACAGAACCATTTGTTCAACAGAGGGTACCTACATGTATGTAGAGGAGGAAATAAATCTGTATGTACTAGCTGTGACAAATTATTATCTGGAAAGATGGGGAAGGCATGTGAAAACAGGTGCTATTGAAAAGAAGAGGAGAGCAGGTGGCTAGAGTTTGAGAGACCATCATCTGGAGTACAATTTCTTTTCCTTTCTTGGGTGTCAGAGATCATATGAAAACCCAACCTCAAAGCTGAAAGAAGCTTGATATTTTTGGAGACCACTCATGATCCAATAGAATTGTCACAAAAGGTTAATTTTTAGAAAACAATTTCCTACTTGCAGTCATAATATTAACCTGTTAGAAGAAGTTCCTTCTAGAAGCATCTTTGTAGTATTGGAAGAATTTTGGATTATTTAAAACAGCACTTTCTCTTAAAGTTGCCCTTCAGGGACACTCTTTAAGACAGTTTTTAATGGTGATTAATTTACTGACTCCTCAGCTCTTCAATGTCCTTGGACTGTGATTAACTCTGGCACTGTGACACAACATCAGCATTCTGATCTTTGCCATGCAGGGGTATGGGTGCCTGGGGACAGGTGGCTTCTGTTTGACTTTAGTCAAGATTTCTACACATTTGGGATCATGGGTGGTTTGCCATTAATCAGATATCACATTGCTATTAAGTCATATAAATAACCAACTAGTAACCCTGTAAGTCTTGCTATCAATAGAGGAAATATTTTTTTCGTAATAGGAAAAAACAAAACAAAACAAAAAGCTGTACCCAGAAACAGAAAATATATCTGTCTGCCCGAGAGACTGTCTAGAGAATTCCATATGTTTAGACAGGTTTGCTTCTCATTAAGCTCAATGTTTTAAAATGAACATTAAGCATACCTGCACCTGAAAATTGTATTTCAAAACAAAAAAAATCTCTTGATCCAGATAGCAATCAGGATTTGAAATTGGATTTCGCTTTTGGGTATCATTTTCCTGAAGTTAATATTGTCCCAAGCAATAACACAGCACCAGAGGCTGTGTTTAACTGAGCTGTTCCCAAGAGTTGGGAAGTTAAAAAGCAGAAGTGCTCTGTGGCGACTCTGAAGTGACTAGCACGTGTCCTTCGGGAGAATGAATCATAAACTTAATCAAGTCCTCTCAATCTCCTTCCTCTAGATACTCACAGGGACTCCATTTTCTCCAGGACTGGCTACCTGAGTGGCAGGGTTTGGTGTGAAGTAGAAAAGAGTCCCCTTGTTCAAAAGTTAAGAAGCATTTCAAGATGGTGAGTCCTGAGTTAACCAGGGCTCATCCAAGGAAAAAGCTTAGGGAGATCATTGCTTCTAGTCACTAAACGGAAGTCTCCCTGACAATTCCCCTAACTCACAGAAACTTAAGCTGCCCCTGTGCTAACTCTGAGGGTTAATGTTCTGCTTGCAGTCATGTATTTTTCATTCCTTTTACTATATACTTAGTCATCTATTCAGAATTCACAATTTTCTGTTATGTACAGGTTCTAGGGAACACTTGCCAATGGATGAATAATTGCAGCTGAAATTGATTTATTATCTTCAATATCAGTCTTTGTATGTGCTTAACCATGTTGTAATTTAATTTTCATTTTTGAAAATTTCTAATCCATATAAAAAGTACAGGATATTATAATCCACATGAAAACATTAGGAAACCTCAACAACCATATTTTGCCACATCTGTTTTATTTATTCTCATCTGTTCTCCCTGCCCTCCCCATTCTTTTTTTTTGGCTGGGATACTTTCAGTAAAATTTTAAATTTCAAGTTATTTACCTAGAAATATTTTAGTATTCATTTAAACTTTTTTTTCATACGTAATACAATGCATTATTATCCCTACTAAAATCAGCAAGGAATAATTCCTTACCATCAACTAGTATCAAATCCAAATTCAAATTTCTCCTGTTGTCTAAAAATGTATATTTGCTTAAATCAGGATCCAAAAAAGTTTTGCAGACTGTTTTTGATGGTCACATGCCATTTGTGTCTTTTATCTCATATTAACACCCCACCTTCGCCTTGTACGTTATCTTTCAGAATTCCACTGACTTGGGGAACGAATCAGATCCTATGAAGTTGACATTCTGCACTGGACTGATGCGTCTTGTGGCTCAGCTCAGTCTGCCATCTCCCGTATTCCCTGTTGGCTGGACTCTGGAGAGAAAACCTGGGTTATGGTTGAGCTTTACCTTTTCCCTCACGCTGCTACAACAGTGCCTTCAGCACATCACGTTGTGTGACTGCAGGAGGGACACGGTGCCTGAGTGACTTGCTTTAATGGAGGGAAGCTGCACCCAAGGGTTCAGAGTTCAGCCTGAGCCCAGCCAGCTTTCTCTAATGCCCTCCACTGCTGATGACCCTCACCGATGCCTTGCTATACCCCCCTCCCATTCTGGAGGACGCTCTCTAGAATATGTCTCTCATCTCTAAGGCCTTTTGGTTTGTCTGAAGGACGATTCCTAATGGGAGGACAGAATATATGCTTATTCCTGTTCTTTAGTTGTCAATTTTAAGATGATGAAATGGTGTCCTAGTTCTAATCATATCCAATGGTGGTGTCCTGTTCTAATCATATCCAATGCGATTTGTTTTGTTTCTCTAATATTTTTCCTTTTTTGTCCCTCTTGAGAGTCATGTTTTAATCGGTTGCAGCCATTCCTCTTTTTGATATTGGATTTGTCTCTCTTCCACCTGACGGAGCCTCTTTAGGTCAGCATCTAGGTCCTCTGGAGGTGACACTTGCCTCTGCCTTGTCCTTGGAGCTCAGTGCTGGGCTGTCACGGTGTCCCTGCTGCTGGGCTGCCAACGTTTGGGACAGTGGACACAGATGGATACACTGGTGCTTACCAACCAAGGGGAAACCAGTTTGCACTGTGACCAGGTTTCCTGGTGACACTGTTTTGCTTTTAATACTCCTTAATCTGCTTTGTTATTTCTTGACCTTAGTTTTCCTCAAAGTTCTAGTCATGGAGCACAGTGGCTATTCCTCTGAACTCCTAACTCATCTCTTAGCTCAGATCAAACTTGTTTTTCTCTTTGTCTCCCAAGCCGCAGGTGGTCCAGAGTCCCCAAATCATCCCAGGAATGCCCTGTTCTTCATTTCCTTGCAAAGACCTGAATGAATGCCAAGGTGAGGATTCTTCACTTCCATTCCCAAATTATTTCTAATGCTTTTCCCAATTTATTTTCCCTTTTAAAAAATCCTTTTTTATTTCAGTGTCATAAGTACATAGACATGGCGATTAACTCATCAACATTCCCAGTTCTAATTACTCTCATAGTGCATTTGCATAATTCATTTTAATTGCACCCACCATCATCAAATTGTCGTGACTCAGTCTGCATGCAATTTTTGGTACAGGGGACTGTGTCCACAATTACTCAAGGGTATTAACAATTGGTGCTTCAGAATGGAGATAAACTGTCTAGCACCTCAGAAAAAGAATGTTTCACACAAACCAAATCTGCTGCATGGGAATTAGACACGGTTCCTAGTGACAGGTAGTCTCAGAATTAGTTTCAGTCTATTAGAAAAGCTACCCAAGAAGGACTCCAAGGAGCCTGCCCTTGTCTTACTTGATTATGCCAGTCTCTTTCTCTGATAGGTAATCAGCTTTTAAATTCAGTTCAAATAGAAATAAAGAGTAGGTTCAAATCACAGAACAGTAAGATACTGCCACATATTATGGATTATGTATCTATAGAACAAGAACATTCTGATCCTTCAAGTTTGGTAGATGGGACAGTGGAAAATATGATCTCTATTCAATAAACACAACGTTTATCTTAGTGGCTAAAAAAGAAACCTGTCTGCATGAGTGCAGGCTGGACAGCGGGATGTAGGTACAGTGGATTCTGCCTTTCTAGAAGCAGGAGGGGACTTTGGTTTATCTCAGATTCCATGCCATGTCTCCGACTGTTTTCCATGACCCCAAAACAGTGGAAGAGCAAACTACTATTCAAAATAGTGGTATTTAAACTGTCTAAATTAGAAGGACAATCCTAGGGGATTTTTTGATCCCAGGAAATGTAGCATTTACAAAGACAGGATTTATTATTTCGTGGTCACATCTGGAATTGGGCTGGTATGAACGCTGGCCTCAGTGTCTGCTATAATTACAAAGCAACCTGCCACAACTTCAAATATCTACTTTTCAAAACCCAGATGGACATTTAAAGCTCATTTCCCCCTCTCTCATTTTCCAGGGCTTCCAGATGAATTGTCTGCCTTGTGCAATTATCGAAGGCCCCTTCCTGGACACCAAACACTGCAGCTGACCCGACTGACCAGGCGCCCAGCTGACTGAGTGACGGTTTCATTTACACTGAAGAAATAGGAACCCTGCCTGTCACAATTAAGCTCGATCATCTGTCATCAGAACTTCTAGTGGAAGTGATTCATCTTAGTCCTCTGGGATGCTCTATAATTTATAGAGAAAAAATGGTTCAAGGGAAATATCTTAAAGACTACCCTGCAGGAAAAAATAAAGTGCAACCCCAAACAGATTGTCTTTGTGTAAAACAAATTGTTACACGTTGTGAAATTACCCTTTCTTGTATGACTTGATGTTTGCTTCCTTTCATTCTTCTTGTTCTTTTTCTTTTCTTTTTGTCTAGTTCTGGGGATCAAACCCAGGGTTCCACACATGCTAGGCAAGCATTCTATCACTGAGTTACATACCCAGTCCTTTTCTATTTGAGACAGGGTCGCCCTAAGTTGCCCAGATGGGCCTTGAACCTGTGATCCTCCTGCCTGGCGGGCCCATGCCTATGAAGAATCACAGGAGCCATGCTGGGCTCCTTCCTTCAGTTAAAAAAAAAAATTAGCTACTTATCTTTGTCAAACACACCTATTCTGTTGGTATTCATTAGACCCATTAAGTGAGATAAGTAGTTCCTTTTTTCCCATGCTTCATAAAAGCCGCCTTGACCTTCGTTACATAGCAAGAACTCAACACAGTGGGAAGTGGGGTGATGTGTTGCTTATCAGAAGAGCCTGCGTGAATATCCACGGCTTCCAGCATTATAGATGGGTGTGTGCACTTTAGCTTTCTGGCCTTGACTTTCTCTTTTTAGTAAATGGGAGCAACACCATCCCAGCACTTTCCTGTAAAGACTAAATAAAACAGTCTCCATGAAGAGTGACTGGCCCAATGCAGGCCCTTGAGGGGTATTTTTCTTAGTATTTTGGTAGTAAAGTTAGGGAAGGAAAATGACTTAGAGAAATACCTGAGTGTAGGCCTGTGAGTCTCTTAAAATATGTGTATTTCTGGCATCTTTATTCCAATTTATTAAAGAATCAGTACTGAGCATTTCCCCAGCACGAGATGCACAGTGTGGGTTTGCACACATTCCACCCATGCTTGTTCTGGATCTTGATGTGGCATGAGGGACCCTGGTTGCCTCTCATGATGCCAAACCAAGACTTATGACAATAGATGCCCAGTCATTTATGAGAACCTGTGATGGCTACTGTGAACCGAAGCTCTCCACAGAAGCTCCCTCTGCAGGAAGACCTTGCAGACTGCTGGACTAGAACGTCCTGACTGCAGAGAGATGGAGTGTTGTCACTCAGGACTGCCTGGGCTCTCTTAGGCCCTTCAATAATCATTTACCTTAACTTTCATATCTGACCCAACATTCTTGTGACTATTATGTAACTTCTTGGGATCCGTTGCTAAGCTTAGCACACCTCTAGGCTCCACCAACCCTAAACCTAAGAATGCTGTAGCATCTGAATCCAGTAGAAGAGCTTCGGCCCTGCTGTAGGCTGTCTGGTGCTCCCACAAATGTAAGTGCTAAATATGCTGCATCACGACTTTCTTTTGTTCTGTGACCATACAATATTCTGAGGTCCAGGCCATGGACACTTGTCTTTGGTTCAGAATAAAATGGTTTTTTTTTTCCTTCTTTAGAGCAGAGTTCTTATTTAATGTTGGATATATTTCATCACATACTTAAAACTTTATGAAATCTATTCACATTTGCAGCATGAACAAACTTTCAAGTTTCTGCAGAATTTTAAAAAAGAATTTCGTTTTGTTAAATCACTTTCCCTGTCTAAAATTTTAGTGACAAAGTCAACCACCTAACTCACTACCTCAACCTTGAATCAATACTTATATGAGATTGGTATTTTGAGTTTTAGTTGAAGCAAATGAACAATAACTGAGTTTATACTATATATCAGTTTTAATTTCATTCCATCATATTCTTAAAAGCATAGGAAAACTTTCAGAGAGCTGTTTTATAGATGGAATTAAAAAGAAAAGATCTGTTTCATACATAGTCTGAGAGATCTTGAGTCCCCTCTAAGGTCACCTGCTGAGATGGCAGGACTTCCAACCCTTCTCCACAGCCTGGGATTTCCCAATGGCTTCAGTCTCACCTCTTGGTGGTTCCTTTCCTTTTGATCATAGATTCCTGTACAGGAATCAGTGGGCCCTTTTCTGCCCATGACCATCTAGCTACATGGGTTTGAGTAAGCCACCTAAAAGTGCAGAACTTGCTAAAAAGTTCTTACACAATCTGATTTTTAAAAATTTATCAATGAAATCACTAAATCTTAATGGTCATGCAGATAACAAATACCTGGATGAAAATTAAAGCATTTGAGAAAAGTGAAAAAGCAAAAATCACCCAATGTTCTCCAATCAAGAGGTCATCACAATAAACAGTTTGATGAATATCAGTTTGGATCTCTGTGCAGATCCACACATACTTATAATTTTATGTAAATGTGACATGCTTATCCATGCTATTTAATAGTTTCTTTAATTTTTCAGTTTAACAAAATTATAGAAATTATAATAATAAAAACCTGGTAAGTTCTTTCTATATAAAATTCAACTTAATGTTCAAAATAAATTTTACAGATATGAATTACAAAGAATGTGTTTGTGAAATGGCACAAGGTTGGTATTTGGTGGGACTGGGGTGAAACAATATTTCAGTGAAGACAATTCCACTCAAGTCTCTCCTTTATAATGGCTGCATTGTCCCCAGTGAAAAAATACCAAGGGTTTATTTCAAATAAATACTTTGCATACTTAAATAGCTTCAGAAGTTCATATATTATTAAATCCTTATTAACAAATATCAAAACTATTTTTGTGAATTTGACCAAAAACTTCCTTGGATTTATTTCCAAATACAGAATTTCTGGGTTAAAAAGTTTGTCTTTGATTTTGACTTTCATTGCCAGATTAAATACTATGATTTTATAGAATGGTCATTTTCCTGCATCCTCAACAATGAGTGTTAGTGGTAGCAATATTAAAATGAGCAGAGATTTACTTCCTTAACACAAGCCCTCTCCTTTGGATTAGTAACTCAGAATTAAAATTGTATGCTTGCTATGAGTTATAGACCCATTCTTTAAAAATTAATAAATGATTATTAAGTATTCCTAAGAGTAAGCAGTGGGTGGGAAACTAGTGCTTCCTTCATAATCTTGCAATCTAATATCTGAAAAATTCTTTGAGAGAGTAAATATCATCTTATACAATGTTAATAAAAATAGTCACATTGGGTAGAAATGACCAGCCTCCACCAGGAACATCTGGACGTCCATATATGATCCCTCACTACTTGTACAAGTAGGATTCCATCTGTGCTGATCTATTAGATGAGCTGCAATTTTGCCATTAGAATTTTATACCTTTGTACATTAGTTTACTCACAATGTTCTTACTATTTTAAACAAAACTATAGTATAGACAGAACCATTCTGATTAGTAAACATCTACTATTTGCATAAAACACAATGTAAATTTGCCAGACATGTTTAAAGTGGTTATCAGGTGTTTTTATGTTCTTCTTTCCACTTCTATGGTTCTTTTCCCCCTAGATGTTCTACAATCATTTGCATTTCTTTGATGTAAAAACAAATCAAACCAACCTCATCATTCACCTCTGCCTATGACAAGTACACAGTCTAGTACAATAAGCCCCCACTTGATCTTCTTTTGATGACTACTCTACAAACCACAGAAGTGACTTATATCTTATCACAATTCTTTCTTGACTCTGCACTTGGAGCCCTTCAGCTCTCTTCCTGTAGCTCTATAGGACATGTTTCTTTCTTGTCCCTTCCCCTTTTGATTCTGTCCAGCACCTTTTCCTTTTGGGAATTATCATTCCTCTCTTGCATATGATACAAGTGGAACTTGTAACCAAGTAATCCTGTCTGACATGCCACAGTGTAGCCCATCTCTTGGACATGGGGATCAGTTTGAAGAGTGGCTTGTGACCCAACATGAACCCACCAGATCCATTTGGGTATACAGACCTTTGGTTCATAAGTTCTGAGTTCCGGGCCAGTAACAAGCTTGCTCAAGCAGGAAGTCAAGAAAGACAAGTAGAAGTGAGAGATAAAGGGAGAGCAATCTGCTGCTTATAGTATCTTGTGAATCCTCACATCCACCTATTTCTGAAGTGGGCACCAGTCTAAAACCTTCTTAATTCTGTGGACCCTAAAATTACCTTTTCATCTTTGAGGATATTAGAGCTGCTTTCTGTCACTTATCACCACGAGTACTAATCAGGCATCCAACCAAAGGTTGGCATATTGGATTACCTTTCAACTCATAAGCATCACTCTCTTTGTTCACTTTAATGCACAAGAATGGCTTAGACTGTATCTTATATAAAGTGACTTTAAAAATGCTCTAATGTCAGCCAGGCGTGGTGGTGCACGCCTGTAATCCAAGCAACTTGGGAGGCTGAGTCAGGAGGATCGCAAGTTCAAAACTAGCCTCAGCAACTTAGTGAGGCCCTAAGCAACTCAGTGAAACCCTGCCTCTAAATAAAATACAAAATAGGGCTGGGGATGTGGCTCAGTGGCTGAATGTCCCTGAGTTCAATCCCTGGTTCCAAAAAAAAAAAAAAAAATGCTCTAATGTCAACTCAACTCCTGTTTTTACTAACCTTCATTGGTTTCGAATATCTGACTCATTCTTTCTTATTTTATTTTCAAGGTCATTTATATTATAGCTCCATCCTTCCCATACACCTGGATGCAATCTTCAAACAATGAGAACATTCTTTTCTATCATGCAAATCATTAGATCTGATTACTACTCTTAAATGGACAAGCACTCAGAACAGGACATGTCATGGGAGTGACAGACGCCTGTTTGCACTCCATTTGAGGCTGTTGTATCCTGGGAATGCATTGGCAAGGCCCAGGCCACACTGTGAAAGATAAGCTTTATCTCAGAATGACAGAGAGGGTCAACACAGTAATTAATTTTTCTCAAGAAAATCTCTTTGAAGCCACTGTAGACTGTAAGCCGTCTCCAGACTGATTGCAAAGGGGACATCACACCATCATGACATTGTCAATCACATAAGTAATAAATTTGTATGGAGACACAATTTTGCAAGAAAGCTTTGGAGTATTTATGGCAGGAGTTGATGAAACATGCGATCTTGAAAAGATTTATGGTTTCAAATATAAAAAGGAACAAAGAAAGAGAAAGAAGAATGAAGAGATTCTAGTTTGTTGTGACTGGAAGTGGAAGGAAAAGCTGGATCAGATCTCTAGAAAAGAAAACTGAGAAGCAAGGAGGACATGGGGAGAATAGGGGATTCCTATATTTTTCTAATCAAGATATAAAAATTCATCCAGGAGAACTGAGGGCAATTTTGCATTTCTGGCACAAACCAGAGGCAAGAGACTGAACTGCTCTGGATAGAATCCACAGGATGCTGTCTTATTGAGTTGCAGCTGGAAGTAAATAGGATACTTACAGCCAGAAGCTCAAAGTGGCCCCATGTTTTAGAACATGAAAACACTATTTCTCTGCAGCTCTACTTATATCCCTTTATATTCTCAGCTAGGGCCTGGGGTTGAAGCTAAGGTGAACTGGCAAAAAAAAAAAAAAAAAAAAAAAAAAAAAAAAAAAAAAAAAAAAAAGGATCAGCGGCCCCAGAGGCGAAGGAGGACAAAATAGTGTGGGCTTAGAAAAATCGTCACATCATGTGATGTGATTCCCAGAGTTTGGGTAATTGTACACATGTGAATGTCTGAATCTAGGCTGCAAAGCAGAGATGCACCCCCCCCCATTACTTGTTTTTTCTATAAACTGCCTTATTCCAAGACAGCAGTGTGTGTTGGGGTGGCGATCACAGCAGAAGTGGGGAAAATGGCTCCCAGGGGTGTCAATGGAGACCTCCAGCCTATTTATCTCTTGGGTAGCCAAGAAAGCTTCCCAAGGGAAGGAGCAGGAGATCACTAGGGATGTCCTGTATTTGGAGGGACTGGGGAGAGATTTTGAGTTGTGATCCAGGTGGAAGGAAAAAGATGGCGGCAGGGAAGGTTTTCCATATCACAACCTAGGAACATCTCACCTCATCCTAGCAGAAGGGAGATGGACCTGCCCAGCGGTACTGTGCCTGTGTGATTCCTTCAGCCAATATTTAGTGACTGACCATAACATAAGAGGCACAAGAAACAAAAAGTTGAGTTTCGCTGCTTGATGATCCTGGGTTTAGCAGTTGGTATTTTGGATATCTATCAAGCAGAAGAGCACAAAGATGGGGACCAGAGAGTTTTTTCTAACAAATTTAGACCCTTCCGCTTTATGCCCATGTTTTACTCTGTCACGTCCAGAGATTTGCTGAGTTTGTTATTCCCTTGCAGATAGAAGGCGGCATTTAAAGGTGAGATATACCCATCCCTGATACTATTTACAGACACAAACTTGCACACTGACCCTGGGTACTTCTACTTCTTATATCCAGAGACTAGGGGTGATTTCTTTATCTTGGACTTCTTTGCATAAAACAATGTATATAGATGATGCGCTATGAAAAAGAAGTACTTTGATTTTATGTAATTCTTAACTGTATACCTATAGTAGATTCTAAAGATTCCTGAACTTGGAAACTATAAAACACATGCATTCAACATGGAAGGGCTTTCATTAATTTCAGTGGAGTAGGAAAGAATGGCTGTGCTCATGAACATTCTTGAATTTATTTCTTGCACACCCTTGACCTCCTCTACATTAAGGATGTCCTCTAACTCTGCGTGAGTATTAATCTCGCTAGCATTAGAATATGGGAGGAAAAGCTTTATCTTTTCTTTTGACTAAGTTACACTGACTTCATTACAGTCACGCTTCTTCATTAGTTACAAAGAAATACACTCTGGCTGTTTGAAATTAAGACCTGAATGGAAATTACTTTATAGTTCCCTGTTCAGACATCTAGTAAATGCAATAATGCAATATCCACCAAGGAATTCCAAACAGAAAGAGAATTCAATCTTCTAATGAAGATGTTTTTGATTGGGGTCTACTGGTGGGGGACAGTGGTTTGTGGGTTGAAGTTTTCTCTTTTAACATATTCAAAATCATATCCAATCCATGTGTTGATCATGAAGTCCACGTTTTAACATCAATATGCTTTGAAATGATGTGGCTGCATAATTGAACTGGAGATGAAGATTGCCTTCCCTGAAATTGTAAGAATACATCAGGTTCAGCTTTTCGCTGGAAGCCAGTGATTAAAATGCCAGCGCCTTCCCCTGTAAACCTCTTTTATGTCTCACAACTTTGTAAGCATCATTAGGCTTCATTTGATTCAGTCAGAGAGAGGCAGAGTGACTTGAGAAATTGATTTGCCTAATCTACAATCTCACTGTAGCAGGAACATTAGACCCAAGCATCCTGATCCTCAGTCTAAGATCTTTGAGTTACAGTACCAGCATCATACTTTTCTCTTTTCCTTTCAGAAATGTTTTTATGCTAATTCATAAAGGATACAGCTCACCCAATGACTTGAGTGAGGTGTTCTCTGATCAAAGAAAATTATAATTGATTTTTAGTTTTCTGATTCTTTGGTTAGTATTATGGACAAATTGTGCCACACCCCCCAAATATTCATACTGTGTTGGAGATAGATCATTGGGGGAGGTAATGAAAGTTAAATGAGGTTGTGAGGGTTGGGTGTTGATCCAACAGGATTGGTGTCCTTACACAAGGAAGAGACACAAGGAGCTTGCTCTCTCCTTGTGTGCCCAGAGGAAAGACCAAGCTAGGACAGAGCAAGATGGTGGCTGTCTGTAAGCCAGGAAGCCCAGCCAACCAGAAACCAACCCCAAGGGCACCTTGATCTTGGAATTCCAGTATGTGAAGGAAAGACTGTGAGAAAACAATTTTCTGTCATTTAATCCATCCAGTTGTGTGGTTTTTGTTTTGTTTTATTTTGTTTTGTTTTGTCTTTGGTGTACTAAAGAGTGAACCCATGGCCTTGGGCATGATAAGCAAATGTTCTACCACGGAGCTGCCCCACTGCTACCCCTTTTAAAATCTTTATTTTATTTCATGAGACAGGGTCTCACTAAGTTGCCCAGACTGACCTTGATGTGCGGTCTCTCCGCCTCAGCCTACCAAGAGCCTCCTAAGTTGCCAAGATTGCAGATATGTCACCAAGCCCAGCTGCCTTTGCTTTTTTGTGGGAGATCCATTAGAACTAGCACAGATAGTAAGCTTCCTCAGAGCAAGAAGTGGATCTGACTTGTCCTCTGCCATCCTCAACGGTCGGTTCAAACTCACATAGCATGTGGAAAAATTCCACATTTAAGAAGTAGAGTTGCTGGTATGTAAAGTAGAATAGTGGTGCTATTATAGAAGTTTAGATTCAGTGCCCATATTAACAAATAGTGTAAGGTCAAGTCAATTGAAGTTGATAATTATATCAGGAATTCTGCTTATTGTATTAATTTTAAAAATATAAAAAGGGCAGACAACTGGTATTCTGTTTTAGTCCACATTGTCTACCTAGCAATTTCCTACACCCTTTGAAGTGCTTGCTATAGCTTCTTGCCTCAGGGCTACCCAGTTCCAATCACTAATATTGCTGTGATGGTCATGGAGAATGCTGAATTCTCACAGGCCTGGTGCTGAGCTCCTTGCAGGCATTGTCTCATTTAATACTCGCGATGGTCTTTGAGTTGAGCACTGACATGGTCTCCTTTTACAAAGGAAGAACGTGAAAGTTGGAGAAAGAACGTAACTCCCTTAAATCATGCCAGCAGTAGAAGGTGGAGCTGGGCTTTGAGCCTAGATCTGTCAGATTCCAGGGTCCCTATCTGATACTCTGCTCAAGAGTAGCCATCACCATGGCAGAGACAGGAAGAGGCAGTGAGGAGACACCATGGGGCTGGTGGAGCAGGCAGGCGGGTAAGGCCAGGACTAGCCTTGGAAGAGATGAAGGATGAGGAAGGACAGAGCCACCCTGCCCTGGGTGGGAGGAAGCAAGAGCCTGCTCCAAGGCAGCAGGAGTGAATCAAAGGACCAATTTCAGAGCCTGGCTCTGTTTGGACAAGTTGGTAAGTGACTGGGCACCAGGCGACCCACCATCTTTTAGCTTTGGTGCCTGGGGTGGACGGTGATACCATTGCCTGAGAAGGGAAGGAATGACTCTGGGAGAAGGAAAAAGAAGTTTGCTGTGGTGCATCCAGTTTTGCAGCCTTATCTAACCCCTACTGTCCTGCACCAGCTTTATGACCATGTTCAAAGTTGAGCTGTTCTTTCTCATTTACTTGGGGACCTTCATTTTATCCACAGTGAGAGTCTAAGTAAGAACTGATTCCCATCAACATCCTCGTGCCAGTTGTCATTCAATTTGGGGGCAATTTCTGATAAGGGTGATTTTTCCTGCAGAGTCACTACCATATTGGAGACCTCATCATAACCAGGTTATGGAGGAACTTCAGGCCTGAATGGTCCTCATGTTACTTTGGAATTGTAGCAGGTCACTGTAATATTGGCTCTGACTTTCATGTATATTTAAAACTATATAAAATTAAGAATGTGTTGGGTATACAGTAACTTTTTAGTATTTTCTGATGATAAATTTTATTATAGAAACATCTGACAGCCAACATTGAATTTTAGCTTGTGGTGAGACTGGGATTCTCATAGGAACACACAGAGCTCAAGTTTTCAGCTTCTCAAGGCCTCTGACTGTATTGGGACCGTATCTGGGATGATTTGCTTTGAAATAAATCCATGAAATTCCCTAGTGTGTTACACATATTAGTTCTTTTCTTTCCCTCACTATCTTTGAAAAAGCTGTGCATTTGTTTTATATAAATATACTCTGTCTTTTTCTGAGAAGTAGCAAAGTCATAGCCAAGGACTGGTTTAAGATATATTTCCAGAGATAGTGGGAAAAGTCACATGGTATTCTCAACTTCTGTATTTGAGTTGAATGCCCAGAATACTACTCCACTTGAGCAAAGTTTTATTCAAAGCCTAATTCTTGTTGCAAAAATAGTATGCATGTTCTGGGAACTTACAGTTCTAGCAAAGACATGCATGTTGGAGACAGAAGGAAAGGAATTCATGCCTCTTTTGGCATCTGCAGAAGCATACACTCCGAGGCCTGACACATTCGGTGACATACTGCCGACAGATTCCAGATGAACAGGAAGAAAAAGTCAAGAATTAACAAGCAGCTAGAAGACTCTATGGTAAATCCTATTCAAAGAGCAAATGTACCAGGCTATTAGAATCAATGACAAGATGTTTCAAAGAAGGGGAACTGTAGGCCAATTCATGCATTTAACTGTTTTCAGACACTTAATATGAGCTGGTACAGTGACAAATGAGTTGGATGATCTAAGGATGAAACTTACACTGTTTTGCCTTCAAGATAATAATGTGAACTAGGATGGGCCAAGGGCTGTAGAGACATTTACACAGCATGCTACGAAGAGCACAAGAGATGGAGAGGTGAACTTGGATTAGCATTGTGAACTCTAATGCTACGAGACTTTTGCGGGGGGCGGGGGAAGCTTCACTAATATATGGCAGCATTATTTTCAAAGAATCAAATGACTGGCCTCAGAATTGATACATCTCTGGCATTATGCCATGGCTATTTTATTATTTTTTATTATTATAGTTTTATTTTATTATGATGATACATACTATACACAATATAAAAGAATATATAAACCATGAGTTAAAAGTTTTGGGAAGCTGGGTGTGGTGGCACATGGCTGGAATCCCAGTGACTTGGGAGGCAAAGGCAGGAGGATTGCAAATTTAAAGCCCAAAGCAACTTAGTGAGGCCCTTTCTCAAAAACAAAAACGACAACAACAAAAAACTTAAAAAGTCTGGGGATGCAGATCAGTAGTAAAAAGCCCTTGGGTTCAATTTACAGTCCCAAAAAAAAGTTTTTGGAAGAAAAGATTATATATTAATTGATGATTAAAGTCTTGTATCAAGATACCTAACAACTTTCCAATATTCTTTGTACATATTATGGAAAGTCGTTGGTTCTTGATGTCAGCATATAAGATAACTCTCAAGTTCACATGCCTTTAGGATCTCACTGAAGCAAAAGGGGTCATGGGCTAAACTGCCACCTAGCAGCAGATAGTCCTTTGTAGGTCTACTTTCTTTCCATTCTATTCCTGACTACATTGGCGTTGGCACATGAAGCCAAGGTTTAAAGTAACATGTGGATTCCTTATTTGGACCTACAGGTCCATCATGCCCTGAGTTTAGGTTGCAAATGCTATGGTTGGTCAGCACTGTAGCAATTCAGATCTCTTCACATCTCTTCTAACCAGTTCTGAACTCCTAACCCCACGGAAGGCTTCCAATGACCACCATCTCTGCTGCCCTTTGCTGGACTTCCCTTTCCTACTGGAGCCTCTAAGAGCCAGAAATGCCTGGGGGCTGCCATGGTGCCCATAATCCAAGAGCCAGTGAATGCTGGGGTGGGAGAAAGCCCAGTTTCCTCCCCTCTAAGGAGTCAACTCTGACACTCCCAGGGCCCCTTGTGGACCTGGGCCTCTGTGGATGCCTGGAGGAAGAAAGCATGTGCACCATCCCGTGGGTTCTGCTGGAATACCAGTCATGGCTGCCGACACCTGAGGGTTGTGGACAGAGGAAGAAGGAAGACTCTGAAGGACGGTCAGCCTTGAGCAACACAATGACGTGAGCCAGCATACTCCTCCCAGCATGCCTTGAACCTGAAAATGCTTAATTAAATACAGTTCAGACACTGAGGAAGGAAAACGACCCTGGTTCTAGAAAGAATCCAGGAGTACAAATGGAATGAAAAGCAGACAAAGATGGGGAGAACTGAGGCCACAGAAACTGAGGAAATTGGCTCTGATGGTTGCTCGGTGGAGAGAGGAATCAAGATGGCTGCAGAGCAGCCAGAAGAGCTTCTGAGAGAGGAGGGTGGTGGGTGGAGAAGTTCTTCCTGTCACACAGTGGGAGCCAAGAAGACCTGGGTTCATGTACTCTGGTGCCCACGGCAGTGATGAGTCCGCAGGCCCACCTTGGTCAGCGTGTGGAGCATAGGTTTGTCCTCACTGCTGAGAGCCAGAAACCCAGGCTGAAAAAGTATGCAGAAACTATGGCCAGAACAACGTGGGTCAGAATAAAAGACTTGAAGAACACAATTATCAATCTCAGTGTCATGGGCACACATGACACCTCGTGACCCATCTCCCCACAAGAACATTAAAAGTTCCGACTTTCGTTTCATGGCTGATGGGGCCAAGACAAAATATGCAAGTCCTGTCAGAAGCTGTTAATGGCTTATATCATATTTTTATATGTGCAGGACGCGGTGGTGCACACCTGTAATCCCAGTAGCTTGGGAGGCTGAGACAGGAGGATCTCAAGTTCAAATCCAGCCTCAGCAACATATCATGACTATCTTAAAATTAAAAACAAAGACAGTTTTAAAAAGGGGGATGTGGCTTGGTGGTTAAGTACCCCTGGGTTCAATCCCTGGTACCAAAATATAGATAAACAAATTAAATTAAAAATAAAAATCTTTTTATACATAGCATTTGATGATGGGAATGTATTATAAAGCTTGATACCTGGAGGGAGAGAGAGAATGGACGGGGTTGCCTCAAGGAGGAGAAAAATAGTAAAGAGGGCCTGGGATTAATAGTGAGTACACACACACACACACACACACACACACACACGACACAATAATGATAATGAAAATGTCTCTATAAAAGTACATTTTTCCCTTAGCTTCACATTTCATATCACAATGACACCATGAAATCAGTAGGATAAAAAGTATTCTCCCATTTTACAAAAGCAAAAACAGGTTCAGAAAGGTGAAGCAACTTGTCGAAAGAGAAATTGCTGCACCCAGGAACAAGCTGGAGCCTTGCCAGGTGATGGTACTCTATCTGTATTTTTTTTGGGGGGGTACCAGGGATTGAACCCAGGACCACTCCACCACTGAGCCACACTCCCAGCCCTATTCTGTATTTTGTTTAGAAACAGTGCCTCACTGAGTTGCTTAGTGCCTTGCTTTTGCTAGGGCTGACTTTGATGGCAATCTTTCTGCCTCAGCCTCTGGAGCTGCGGGGTTACAGGTGTGGGCCACCACATCTGATGATCTGTCTGTTTTGAGATGACAATTTTTTCAGTGTGGTACTTCAAGACAGTCCATTTCTTTAATTGGCAATACTTTAATTCCAATGAGCTCTACCAAAATCGTACCCTTCAAAAGATCAAATATGTACAGACTGAATTGTAAATGATCAGATGTGAGAAATCAGTAGTCCAACAGTAAAGGCATGTTCCCAGACCCTAAATGACGTCAAATTCCATCTTCGTAGACATATATGCTAGTGATTGGCAGTCATATGTATTATCTTCTTCACTAGCTTGTTTTTTAATTCATTGATTGCCTAAATCCAATAGGGATCACTTCAAAATGGATTTGGATGATGAGTTTGGAAGAGGCATTTCATTTACTGTGCAAAAGGCACACTCCCACCCCCTCAATGCTCTCCCGCCTCTGTTTCTTACCAAGTGCCATTTCCACCATGGCCCCAGAGTTGTCTGTCCAGAACATGAAGCTCATCCTGCCCCTTTCACTGAAAAACACACCATGGTTTGCTTTCGCCTAACATCTGCCTCACGTCACTGAGAACAGCACTCGTGGTTTTCTGTGATTGGAGATGTTCATCCCTCATCCCCTGTTCTGAGCATCCATGGCTCACCCAGCACCTCAGGCAATCCTCAAATATCCTGGGTCGCATCGCTTTGCTGTTTTATTTTTTTTTTTCAATCTTGTTTCCTTTTCTATGTACTCTTTTTAAAAACTTTTCTTAAAGAAAACATCTACCTAATTCTGTAGAATACTCATCTCACACAGGGTCCTGTGAAGGGCTTGCCTTATCCTGGCCAGCCTCTTCTGAGACTACCCACATCTCTGCCACTGGACCTTTCAGTTCTTCTATAACTCTGTGTGTGTGTGTGTGTGTGTGTGTGTGTGTGTGTGTATTATGCTCTTACCAGACTGTGGGACCTTTTAACACCAGAGACTTGGCTGACTCATTCATTCTGGATTTCCAGCATCTAGCTGAAGGCCAGGCATGTCTTAGATGCTCAATAAATGTCTGGATACCTGAGGTGAGATGAGGTTACACTGTCTCCTTTAAAACATCTTTTGTTTTTATTTATATTAAATTTCATTTGCTCTTTTGTCTACTGTTTCCTCTTTCACCTTTCCCTTCTCATTCAGTTATCTCCCAATTTTCTGAACTGCTGGCATAAAAAGCTGAATAGAGTCACTGGCTAGAGTAGGATCATCCATTTTTCCCTAGCTCTAGGCCCATAATATCAGTTGCAATAGAAAACTAAAAGAACCCACTTTGTTCCCTGAAAGGTTCTCAGGTGAATAAGCTCAATCAATTTTCCTCTCCAGATATCTCAATGCAATAAAACTTACAGAAGGAAATTGATTAGGTATTGTAGCTGGAATGGCCCACTGAGTTCCCGGATGCTTCCTCCCTGGCCTTATTAATCATGGGATGAGGGGGCTGGCTAGAAACATGACAAAGCCAACTCATGAGGAAGGAACCTACCAGGTGGGTCACAGTGTCATTTTAGGGCCACTCTGACCCCATTTCATATTTCTGGGAACTGATTTATTTGTGTATTTGTACAGTTTTAACCAAGTAGGGGAAATGAATCTCAGTTTCTCTTTTCACAACTTGAAGCAGTCAGCTAGAAGATTCTTTTTTCTCTGAGATGATAGATGATGCACACTCCCCAGCTGGTTCATTCGCGGTGACCAGCAACCTGATTGCTTCTGTATTTGACTTGAGCTGAGAAACTGAAATAGAGCCATTTATTTGCCATTTGACTGTGAGAAACCCTAAATGCAAAGATTCAAATATGACTTTACTTTGTCATGTGTGTATAAACATATGTTCTGTCCCTCCTCTCATATCACTAGCCATTGTCGTCTGGCAATTTGCCCACTTGATTGGGCAGAACGTGACCCTAATGAGGCAAAAGACATGAGTAGTGAGTCTCAAACTACCTGCAGTTCCCTACGGCGGACCACACCTGTGGTCTTATTTGTATGGCAAGCAGCAGCAAAATACATTCCAGAACGTCCCACACCACAGGGTGGCGGGTGAAATGATGGTCTGCCTGGTTCCATGTCATCTATCACCATTATTAGAAAAAAAATCATTTCAAACAGTTCTTTTCTTCTTTCCATCCAAGTCCCCCTTAATCCCAATATGTGATCTCAAAAATAATGCCCAATTATTTGGTAGTGGAAAAAAAGTCAGCGCCCTGTAGCAAAGGATTGTGGGCTTTGGACAGGCTGGTATATGTTCCCAGCTCTGGCTGCCTAGTGATGAGACTCTGGGTGTGTCACTTAAACCCTAGGGTCTGCTTCCTCACCTGCGGGACAGGTGTCATAACTCCTACCTGAGAGCTTTTGAGCAACTGCTAAATTAAGTAAAACTTGATGTGTAAAGTGATTTGTACCGTCTCTCCTGTGTAATAAAATCTTAGCAAATGTTTTCTTCTCACTAATGGAAGGTAGAAATAATAACATAATTAAATGTGATGGATGGGAATAATCAGATAAAAATCCTACAAGAGATGGCTAGCTCATTAGATTAAGAGATTAATGACTGGCTTCAATGGGGGAAGGCAACGTTAGTCTTTCGTGTAGAAGCAACAGGTAGAGTCTCTCTGCCCTGTGTCTGAGACTAGGACTGACATTTTACTCTCAGAATGGTTTTTATCTAAGTATTGTACTCAGAGTCCAGGAGCAACATGTGCAAAACACCCCCAAGTGCCCAGGGGATCAGACAGCAGGAAGACAGGGCTGAGAGACCCCGTTCCTGCCGACACTCCAGTGGACTGCGATCAGGCAGACTGGGGAGCACTCGTGATGTTGGCCTTCCTTTTCTTTCCCCAGCTTTGTGGAGGTATAACGAAACTAAACACAATTAACACAGATGAGTTGATGAGTTTGGCACAGATGCATGCTCAGGTGACTAGCACCATAATTCCTGGAATAAACATGCCAATCACCTCTAAAAGTGGCCTGCCTCTCTTTTTCTTGGAGATCAGAACACTGAACCAGAGATCCACCTTCTCAACAAATTTTTAAGTACACAATACCTAATCGATAACTATGGGTTTTGTGTTTTCAAGAAGAGCTCTGAAATGCACTCATGGAGGATCCTGAACTTCATGCGGATTGAGCAATGGCTCTCCTGACACCCTGCTCCACCCTCTGGCCAACGACAGTCTGCTTTTTACATCTGCAACTCTGAGTATCTTAGATGCTCCTGCAGGAGGAACTAGGCAGTATTTGCTGGCATTACCTATCTTCTGTTGTCCTCTAGAGAAAAGAAAATGTCTCTTGCAGGGAATAAAATATCAAGTTTTCAGCAATCAGGAACAGTTTAGTTTATACGTTTAGTTTATATGAAAACATATAATCACAAACAGGAAAAGACTAAAATTCACATCCTCCAGGTTCCTATTTGATAGAGAAAGGGGAAAGAGGCCTAAAGCAGGTGCATTCTGTTCTCAAGTTCATGACATTGGTTTTTGGCACTAACAGGACAGGGAGATGGGGGCTGGTCTCCAGCCCTGGGGTGACTGCACCACCGTAGGTTCTGCTCAGTGGCAAGTTGTGGTCTGCTTAGGGTGGCTCTTGCCTTGAGGGAAGGGAAGACCTGGAAGACCCTGTTCACAGTTCCCTGGGGACCAGCCTTCCCTCTCCCCTGTTCAGTCATCAGAGCCAAAGTCACAGCAGCAGCTGGA
This sequence comes from Glaucomys volans, assembly GCA_020662805.1. Lineage (NCBI taxonomy): Eukaryota > Metazoa > Chordata > Mammalia > Rodentia > Sciuridae > Glaucomys > Glaucomys volans. The sequence goes on along the minus strand of JAJEJO010000441.1, from coordinate 278,172 downwards.
CACTAGAGAGGAGGAGGAGAGAGGAGGGTCCTTACATCCTTCATAAGCTTCCCATCAATTGGGACATATTTCTCTTTGCTCCCTGCCCAAGGCAGGACTTTAAAATACATAAACAAATATACAAATGAAATTAAAAATAAAAATTTCAGGAGGGTATTTTGAGCATAAACAATTCCTGAGGCATTAATAGGACAGTAGTTAAGAACTGCATTTAAAGCACCTGAGCTTTCTGCTTCTGGTTCCTTAAAGGAAAAAGTTATTAATTCCTGCCAATAAATGATGGGATTTAGATTGTAGTGCAATCACAACATGTGTTGATGTGAACATGTTTAAAGGTTCAAAAGGACTCTGAGTCACTGAAAGGATGAGCCTTCAAAATCATTATCATACCCCATTCACACTAGGTTCACCTGTAGATTTTGAGGATGGAGCGAAGAACCGTGCAGTGTGAGCATCCTCGCTGGGTGCTGGAGGGGAGAGCATAGAATACCAAACCCCAGCGACCACACCCTGAATCCCAGGGTCCACTCCCTGAATCCCAGGAACCACTCCCTGATGCTGTGTTTGCCTGCTTCTCGTAGAAGAGGGAGGATAGGTTGGAGCTACAGCAGCAATTCTTTTGACTTAATTAGCTTGTTTTTCTGAAGTCGAACACATGTGCTGCTTGTGTTCATGACACACGAAAAAAATAGAGGCTGGAAAAATCACTGTCCCTCCTTCTAGTCATCCAATTATATTTGTTCTGACATTTAACCTTTTCAACAATTTTACAACAGTGGTGTCTAGCTTGACAGTTTTCTGTTTATTTCCTCTTTCTCCTTGGGAAACTCTTTTGAAGCTGTATTATCCTTAAGGGTAAGTAAGACTCTACTTCTGATGTCAAGCTTCTGAAATATAATGTGGGACGTAGAATTTACCTTCAGTGTATTTATTTAGAAAGGTTAGGGGTTAATTGATGTTCTGATTATTATATATTGTGCATGAATTATTGAGGACTCCTGCCAAGGAAACTTCTTCCAGGAAACAAGGTTTTTCAGTCCCATGGAAGAGAGGTTTAAAAATGTCAACACTTCCCCAGAGCCTGAATCTGACTGTCACTAACATGAATTGGTTTGATTGGACAGAGACAGATCCAGGGTAGGAGACTGCAAACCAGAATCGTCACTGAGACCTGAGACTCCTTTCTCTCCTACCCAGATGGTGGGACTGCCTGCCTCAGCTTAACAGGGCATCATTGGACACTCGCTCCATTTGATTCTTATGATTTCTGCAAAAGTCCATGGACCCCTTAGAGATGAAAGGCTGCACTGAGCATGTAGCTGCAGTGTGCTTATAAATACCAGATGGATATGCTCAGCCTTTGAACTAGTGTCTGGAGGCAGTTTGAAAGCACATTATGCATACCATTGAACATTTATGAGTTTGGGTGGGTCTTCTAAGGAAATTCCTGAATGCCATAAACTAGATTTGTAGGACTGTGGTACATACTGAAATGAGAACTTTCTACCAGATCTTGAAATGTATCAGGAATGCTAGGAAGAAATGAAGGCATAGGATAAGCAGTTGATAAAATAAAAAATTCAGGGCAGAGAATGGGCAAAGAGCAGACAGCACACAAAAGTACTCCACGAAGTTTGCAAAAAACCCTTGAAGATTCAGAGAGCAAAGGACTCCAAGCATTAAAGACTGAACCAGGTGAAGTGCAACGGACCAACATATTTGTGATATGAAAAGCTGGCAATATGGGAGAGATGGTAACCAATAGCAACAGCGACAGATGTAGATTGCTCCTTTTTCATGTATATTACAAGTAGAGTTTGTAAAGAAAAAGACAAAGTCTATCATTCCAGGGTGAAAAAGTCCACTAGTCTACAAAGAGATCATACCCCCTTCCCTACCAATGTCCCAGTAGAGATGAACCTAATGGTACTGAATGTCAATGACAAAAGAATAGCTGCACATCTCTGGGTCTTATTTCCATTTTTATTAAATTTCTCCCTTGCCCCAAACCTTTGAATTTCTTTAGGCTTGTCCTTATTTCATTTCAGCACTGTGAATCAATGCTAATTTGCCTGTCTGGGTGCGATGACACACGCTGTTTTTCATCTCTCTTTGCCTGTTTTCTGACCGTAATATTCTGAAAAATCTGTGCATAGTTGAATCTCATTGATCAGATTTACTTTAAAACATCTCCGATTTAAATAAAAATACAAGAAAGAATTTTTCACGGCCCCGGGGAGCCACAAATAGGCCAGCAGCAGAAGAGCTGACATAGGGGGCCAGACTCTTACCACCTGGAAAGTTTGAGAAGTTACTTAGTCTCTCAAGCCCTGGGTTTCCTTATCTGCAAAATGAAGGTGTTGGAGCTGATAATCCTCCAGTTCCCTCAGGAGATAGCAATCTTCCTCTTTGAGATAAAAATCAATATCAGTCCGTCAGTCTTTTCTGGCATAGCAAGAAAGGTAACTACCTAAAGAATATTCAGAGAACTCTAGAGTTTTAGACCTGCGAGAGTTTTTCCAGTGTTTCTGGCTCTCCTTTATTCTGGCATTTGAGGAAACGGATGCCCAGGAAGATGGATTGACCTGCTGCACACCCACTCAGTGGTAGATATGGCAATTTATTATATATGTACTTGTAAATAATGCTATGAGCTTCTGGAGGCTTTAAAGATTTAAGCAAATCTATGTACTTGACAAAGATTGACTGTGTCAATCTTGACTGTGTCATTAGGGGTTTGGAGGTGCCGAGAGAGTGCTGGACTAGGTCTCATGCTGCTGTGCCCTCCAGTAGTTCTCCCTACCACAAGATTTCACTTTTCCTGTGTTCAGGTATCCTCAGTCAATCACAGTCCAAAAATATTGCATGGAAATTTCCAGAAATAAATAATTTGTAAATTTTAAATCGTGTAGTGGGATTAAATCAGATACCCATCCTGGTTCATCTGTCCAGGATTTGAATCATCCTCTTCCCCAGAGTACCCATGCCATGCATGGTACCCGTCCATTCCTTACTTAGCAGATGAGTTATCAGGATGACTGATATACGGTTCTGTGCTCAAGTAACCCTTGTTTTACTTATAATGGTTCTAAAGCACAGAGTGGTGATAGAAAGGAGGCCCCAAGGCATAAAACATGGAAGGACAGTTAAATCTCGTACTCTGAGATAATGCTGTAGGGCATACAGCAAAACCAGAGTATGAGAGGGTTTGGTGCGATCTATGGTTTCAGGCATCATGCGGGACTTTGGAACATAGTCCCTGAGCATGTGGGGGAATCCCACATGATGCTTATAAATATGAATGACAGGTTATCAAAATGGACAAAATACAGAATGGACAACTCCAGAAGAAAACGTACCTCCTTGAATGTGTTTGTGATAAAATTAGGTGAAGGAGAACATCAATTATCCAATATACTGTGCCCTGCAATGGTGACCAATTCACAGAACATTATACTTTGAAAAAGGTTTTAAAAACATCCATGCACCTTTCAAGGAATTATCAGCAGCGTGAATCTTCTCAGGAGCAAGCCACTCTCAACAATGATTTATGCAATGTCGTGCTGATGACATTTTAAGTGTTGCTGTAAAAGCATAGTGTGGTTAATTTAAAATGCAATTAACATAAGATTAATTGTTATCACCCAAATTGGAACATGTTACTGACAAATGAAATCAGAAGAGTGGTGGTCTGCAGGAAGTCCGCAGTGAACCAGCAAGGAGGGATCTGTTTCTCTTCCCCACTCCCCGGGAGGGGCATGCTGGTAAGGCAAGCTGGCCCCAGTTCCTTAGAAATAATTAGAGTGGGAGAGACAATTCAGCATCAGACGTGGCAGAAAACCTGTGTAAGACGTCCAGCCCCCTTGGACGCTTCATCCTGGACTACAATACCTGGTCTAATTTCGGTGCTTAGTAATAAACTGAATTGCTGGCAAACAATTGCCTGAGTTTAGAAATCAGTGCTCAGAACTTGATTGCCCCTTGGAAATGATGGAAGTATGTGGATCACAGCAGTTAGAGTGACTCTTAACCAGTGTCCTTCTCAAAAAGAGACCAGCCAGCAGGGGACTAGGAGTCTTCCTCTTATTTAACCACTGCATTGCATGTGAGATTCTCACACACGTCTTCCTCTGGATCCACTGGGGCAAAGGAGCAGGGAGGGGACACATGACAGAGGAATTGATCATCGCTCAGATGACAGAAGTATGTAAAGGGAGATGCATGGAAATGGTACAAAGAGAAGGTAAATTTGAAATGAAGGTAAAATTTTCCATGAAATGGAAAAGAGTAATGCTCCCTCCAAGTCTGGTTTCCCTGAGACTGACTTCGGGGTTGGAGGACACACTCTGGGACAAAGGGAAGGAGCAAAGGTGAACACCACAGGCCACACAGATTTTTTCCAAACTGGATTCTGCTTAGATTAATAGAAATCTTGGTAATTTTTTCCCCACTTGGGAATAGATTCAACAGTGCTTAAAAAAATTGCTTGCAAACTACAAACCCTAAATATCCACATGCTCATTTTGTCAACTGAATTCAAAATCAGAAACAAACAAGACAAAAATGGTCCAACACTGCTACTGAAATGGAAACGGAAACACAGCGAAAACACAACGAAGCAAAACAAAATCCACTTTCCATTTTAATGCCTACCTTGGAACAGATGAGGTATGACTACCCACCTAACTCTCTGGGGTTCTGGTTTAGGCAAAAAGCTGTCGTGGATTTATGTGGCTAACCAGACAGTGTCGATCAGTGTCAGCACAGCGAAAGCACTGAGCAAGGTTCTGTCCAATGGGTAAGTTTAATTAGTGAACTCAGCAGATTTGGCAACAACTGAGGCCTGCCATCAAAACAAAGCCACCAGGGCACGCCATAACCCACAGGCTGGGGGCCAGGACTCACATTGTCACCAGGACCATGGAGGCCCCGAAGCCCAGCAGCAGACTTTTGGAGGACAAACTCTGCAAAATGGCGCATCCATGAATCAAAACGTCCTCCTTTTGTTTAGCAGGAGCCCACGTCAGGGCTATTAGCTTGTGTGGTGATCCTCAACACTACAGGAAGAGAGGAAATTGAAACATCGTGCATGTTACATTAACCTTCCTCAGGGTCTGCTGTTTGCTCTCCAGAAATTATTTTTAGAACAACTTCTTTTCCAGAGACATCAGAGTCCATGGCTAATGGACATGTCTGCGTAGTTTCCATATTACGAAGAGTTTTTCTATCTTTTATTTTCCTATTCTTTTCTTAAAATAAAACTGGGAATGATTAGCATACAGGTCAGTGTAGGCTGGAAGGAACATATATGTCATTTGACAGTTGGAAAATTGAAATTCGTGAAATACGTGTATCTCAAGGAAGGGCGATAATGGATATTGAGTCTAAAAAACTGAGAAAAAGAAATGGTACCTGAGTTTAGGTGATAAAAGGATGCAGGGGTGTTTGTCTTCCTGAAATGCACAGGTGGGTGGATCAGAAGGTGGGAACATATTAATTTAGAAGAGGATAATGGGAATATAGATAGGAGGGAACTTTCAATTACAGTAGTGGCTAAGGACATGGAAATAAAGCCTTGTGTGACAAAGGGAAACTAAAGAGGTGGGTGTTTCCATTCCAGAGGAGGTAATAGAAGTTCCAGTTCAGGAGCACAAGCTGTCCTGTGGGTAGCTACAAGAGGACACTGGGAAATTAAAACATGCTTAAGCATTTCACTCTGGTTTCTAATGTAACTCAAATATTAAGTAGGTTAGACTTAGTTTCCAATTTGAGCTGAAGTTTCATGCTCCCAGTGAGACAATTTATGATTTTAAGTGACAGTCTCAGCCAAACAAAACCATGATCCAATGTAAAACATTCATATTCTGTCCTTGTGACTGCTGTTCTTACTATATTTACGACCACTGGAGTTAGGTGAATAATTCAGGAAGAGGTCTGTGTATAGAAGCTATCAGGTTATACCCACATTCTGCCAAGCTGTCATGTAAAATTACAATTAATGAAAATACAAGTCATATTAGAATAAATCTAATTAATTTAGTGGCAGGATCTACTTTTAATTTGCTTGAACAGTCCTTGTTTTCTGAAGTGGTTTGGAGCTGAGCGGGGCCGGTCTGCAGTGGTTCTGAATGTGAGTGATGGGAAGACATTCCCCCGGGCCATCTGCAGCTGGAGCAGGGATTCCTGAGTGGAGCATGTGGAAGTTCCCATGCACCCCGATCTCTGCAGCCAGCTGTCCCACTGATGTACTCAAGGATAGCAGAAAGTTGAGAGAAGGCCGCAGAAACACTCGTGTATATGCAAAGATGAAAAGGCAGCCTCTTTAAACATCCCTTTAAGTAAGATTTTCTTTTAAGACAAGTCCAGAATATTAGCTTCCATTTCTGCCCATTATGCTTACTTCCCTTCTAAGAAAAGCTTCATGTTACAGAGTATTTTGTAGGTTTTTCCTTTAAAAATCCTTAAGGGAGGGCTATTAAAATGCAATGTCTCATTGCAGTAGTGATTCTGAAGGTATATCAGGAGCACAATTACTGTGTATTGGAAACTTACATGTGTTTATAAGCATGTGTGCATAATTAAATTATGACATTATTACATTAGGTGCCAGAGTGCTGCTCTGCAGCATCGGTGTGGCGTTTATATTTGTAAATGGCTCAGTGCTGTGTCTTTTAGTAATTACCTTCTACGGGAACCAGTGGTGAATAACCCTCAGCCTTCTGTTACCAGCAGCAGAAGTGGGAAAATATCATTTGAATGGAAGAAGAGTCCTACCAAAAGTGACCTCAAATCTTGCTTTCTGAACTTGCCATGTCTAATTTTTAACTCTCTGAATACTGAAATATATTTTGTTTATGCCTCCCATTTTTATAGAAGTAAGTCTTACATGAAAACTGAAAATATTAGTCGTGGTGCAGTCAGTAAACATCATGAAAAATAACTTTTCTGACATCTTCATGCATAGTCTCGCACATTAAGAAGCTAATAATCAGTCTTAAGAACATTTCCATTTTTAAAAGTAGCTAAAAGTATATTAATTGCCTTTATGATATGTGCTCTTGCAAATTATCAGAGCTGGAGTTTAGTAATGTCCTGTGAGGCTTTATATACTACCTGCGTATGTGAAGCAGTGGAGGTAGTATTTTATGGCTAGTATAACTGTCTTCATATGGTCAGAATCAAATAAATTAATCTGGCAAGGCACATTTAGGTATAATTAAAACACACCAACATTAGCACTCATAAGCCAGGCAATATGCTTACAAAGATGACTTGAATTTATCCCTGTTTTCAAGCACCTATCTCTTCAGTTAAGGAAGACACATGCACAATTTAGTATGAAAAAATACAATAGGCACTGTTATAGAAATAAGCACAAATTCAGAAAAAAAAGAAAGATTATACTACTGTGCTGCCTTCACATTGCTTTTTAAAACCTTCCACAAATATTTCTTCATCAATAGCATGAAAAGTGTAGGGTTACATTAAATCTCTCCAGTGAGACCCTAGAGTTACTTCCAGGAGAAATAGTCTGTGATTTGATACTAATTTAAGTTGCAGTCAAAGTTCTCTAACTTACTGTAAGTTCTAAATTGGAAGAAATAAAACCCCAAGAGGTGGCGTGAGTTGTGGATTCAGATACAGTTCTGCCATTTTACTCTGCCACATTTATCCTCTGAATTTGGTTTCCACCCAGGAGATGGGATATCACCTAACTCAAAATCAAACTAGAAAACACATATGAAATTAGGGGAGGAGACAGCCAATGAATGGGGCATCCCTGCTGCTTTTCTAGAAGACCTAATTACCTGTGACGTCACGTTAAGCACTGAAGGCTGCCCCTGTGGGACTCAGGTGTGCTCTCTGCAAATCTGATCCAGAGGGAGGCTTCCCAAACTTGCAGTTGCTGCAGCTTCCAGTCTTTTATAAGTATGACATATCTCTTCAATCACAGTTACCCAGCCTTTTGTTTATTTTTTTTTATTTTTACAGACTGCATTTTGATTCACTGTACACAGATGGGGTACAACTGTTCCTTTCTGTGATTGGGCATGATATAGATTCACACCATTCATGTAAACATACATGTACAGAGGGTAAAGATGTCTCAGTCCACTGTACCCAGCCTTTTAAATACCATACACACTACTAAATGAAAGTCAATGGTTTTCATTTTTTCCCTTTCTGTAGAAATCTAAAGGATGATGTTGTTAGGATTTGGTGATAAGCTCTAAGAAGTCTGCTGATAATGTTGTCAAAATATTTGGCAAAGATGGGGGAGGATTCTTATGCATTTGCCAAACTCATAGTTCTGCTTGCCTTACTTTGTTGGAGAAGGGAGAGGTACAGAGGTGAAGTTTACCTCCAGCTCGGTGCCAGACAGGGCTTGCTGTGATCTTGGAGCATAGGCATGCCATCATGACATCCAAGAAACACTGTAGCATACCATCCAGCTCTTGATGGCATTTACAAACTTGGAAGAAGGGAGAGTTCAGGAGCATCTAGATAGCTGCTGCATCATGTTAACCCGTTTGAGTTTAACCTTCCTATGAAACCCCGAGCAACAGCCTTATGACCCGGCTTAGTCCAAGTTGCCTCTCACTGAAATAAAAATCCACTTGTAGTTAATTGAAGTTTTCTAATAGTACCAGAAATTCAATGGAGCTTCCTTTTTAGTTAATGGTGCAGGGGTAATTTATAGGCAATTAACTAATTAAATTACAAAAGTGAACCTTGATATAAACATCACACCTTATACAAAAGTCGGCTCAAAATGGAACATGGACTTGAATGGATAGTTTATAAATTATCAAACTTCTAGGGAAAGAAACATAAGAAAAAGTGGTCTGTCAGATAAGCAGAAAGCCTTCGGCATGACACCCGACAGCACAGTTGGTTAAAGAAAGGTTAATAAACTGGATATTATCAAAATAAAAAAAAATAGTCTGTAAAAGATCACATTAAGGATAGAAGACACATTACAGACTGCATATATCTGAGGAAGGACTAGTATCTAGAACATAGAAATAATTCTCATATCTTGACATTAATAAACAGCATTAGAAAATGGATATATACACCACAAAATTCCATAAATAAAGCATTTGTGAAATAGCACTGTTACAAAGATGAGGAATGGATCTGTGGTTGTGGGGACTGAGGATGAGGAGGGTGCCTGTGGCTATCACTGCAGCCCAGGGACTCCTGGGGGTTGTGGGACAATATCTTGGTTGTGGTGGTGGCCATACAAAGTGACACAATTGAAAAAGATTGCTTAGAACAACGTACACACCTGCACACATGTGTGTACACGGGCACAAACAGGGGTGTGTATAACTGGAAAGTCAAGCCTGATGGCTTGTGTTAATACCAAAAATAAATGAATGGGTGAATTCAATGCCTCTTCTTCAAAAAACTTGCTTTTGCTTAATTGACTCCAAGACTCAGAAGAGAAAATGATATTTCCTAATTAAGCAGCCAGCATGCTAAACATTCTCTTCACCTAAGTAGCTCCCCAAAGTCTCCTCTTCAGAGTTGTTGCTCCCTACTCTGTCTTTTCTTCCAACCCAAACCCAGAAAACAAACAAACAAACAAACAAAAAACAACAAATCCTTCTTTTCTCCCCCCTCGTTTCCACAAGTACACTCCCTTCCCCTGTCTGTCCCAGGTCCTGGTTCCCGTCCTGTGATCTCTGGATCAGCTCTTGATTATGCAGATCATTTTGGCCTTGTTGGGTTATTTGATTTTTATCTCTTCATCCATCATTAGCAGCAATAAAAAACAAACAAACAATCACTTTCCAGAACCTGCACAGGCAAACACAGAACTCCTGGGGGAACAGAAGGATTTGAACATTGTCAAGTCAACAGTTTGGCCCCATTCATTATCCAATGAGGATCATCCCCACACACTCACAGGGTGTTATGCATATTAAATGTCCTCGGCAAAGCTCCTAGGATCATGCTTGGCACACAGTTCTATTCAAGAAATGGTGTTAGGTAGTACCAGGCAGCAATTGGCACAAGAAGAGAATGGTAGTAGTGTTTTGAATATTAATTACCCACAGATAACATTCATTAAGCATCTAATGTACTTTCATACTTTGCTCTACTCTGAAATAACCAACAATAAGAACAAATTCTTTAAAGAGTTTAGAACATATGTGAACACATGGAAAGACAATGCCATCCTTCACCAGGGGGACTCTAATTCAAACTGTTACACGCTGTTGCTACACACCTGTTAGAATAACCAAGTTGCTGAGAAAATGAATCTCTCCTTCACTGCTGGCACCAACACAAAATGCCATCACTACCATAGAACACAGTTTCTCCTACAGTCGGATTGCCGCTTACCAGGCAACCCAGCAAACTTACTCCTAGGCATTTATCCAAGTGAAATGCAAACTTACACGTTCAAACAAAAACCTGTATGAGAATGTAGCAGCTTTATTGTCCCACATTAGAAGTCACACAAATGTTCTCCAACTGGAAAATGCATAAACATACACACTAGGTACATCCATGCAATGGATTACTGCTCTGAGAAACAAAGGACTATGCACAACACCTAAGACGGAGAGTCACATACACATGCTAAGTCAAAGACTCTAGACACAAAACCAGACAGGTGGAAAACAGGACTTTATTGGCTGTGGTGGGAAGGGAGCCACTGTTCAAGGTCATGAGGGAGATACCTCGGGTTTTGGAATTGTTCTAGACATTGATTGTGCTGCACAATTGTATGCACTTCTCAAAACTCATAGAAATGTACACTGAAAAGGGTAAATTTTATTGTGCATAAACTTTACATCAATTTAAAAGAAATAGAAATGTAGGCCCTCAAAACAAATGTCACAGATCTTGCCACTGTGTGTGTTCAAATATGATGGGACTTGCATACACAGAGCAAAGAGTCCCATGTGCTGATGCCTATCTGTTGCTGAATTATGAGATTTCAGGATGGCATAGATTGAATTTAGAGAGATCACTGAGTAATGCAGGAAGAGGAAAGCCTGGGCTTCCATGCCACTGTCCAAAGGATGAACAAGCCTAGTCCAACAGCTCAGAGCAAACTCGGGGGCAACTTTGCATGAAGGAAATGAATCAGAAACATTGAGCAGGAAGAGGAGGCGGGGCTGCCTGCAGAGTGTGTGTGTTGGAGGAATGAGAAGCTGACTTTATCAAGAGGAGGGAGCCAGATTGCATAGGGCTTGCATTTCACACGTAGCCTATGACAGGATTAAAGTCCATTTGCGGCAACACTGTAGCAAGTTCTTGGCTGGGGAGCCATCGTGCAAAAGTGGTATTTTTCAGATGATGATTCTGGGTACTGCGCCTTACATGGAAGGAAAGAAGCGATGATCTGACATGGGGAAAGGGAAGTCAGCGTGTGGCTTTTCTTGCAGAGTCTGGATCCCTTGTCGCTTTTGAATTGACATCTTAGCTGATTGTCTTAATAATAGATATCCGGTGATAAAAATGGAATCTTTGGCTGTTTAGCAAAAGGGGTGCACAGCTGCCTCTAGAACTCTATTTCTGTCGCCTCTGGGCATGAGACATCACACACAGAAGTGGCTGCGCCAGGGCTGCTTTCCTGTAGGCCTGTGGGGACTGCAGCTGTCTGGGTTGCCGCATGCTCAAGGCGTCCCTGATCTCATAAATAATGAACACTCAATCCTACTGAACAGAGCCTTTCTGCTCCAGAGTTCAAGTGCATTTTGGCCCTTACAGAGAGTCCTTGATGAAAGGGCATTGGCTCCTGCATTCAGAGCTCCAGTGTGAGCACAGGACTTGGTGACCACCTGTCCTCATGAATGCCTCAGCTGTCTCTAACTGGGTTTTAGCTGATGGCCTTTATTTAGCAAGCTGTTGCAGGTAAGGGACTGAAGGGCAGTGATCTGGGCTTCCTTTCAAATTCAGTATGAGACCCTGGAAAATCTATTCATTATTTACTGCTGTAAAAGTCTACCAGAAGCCTTCCAGGGACAAAGAAACCTTAATTGTACGTTAGGTTATCATTTAAATGCCTCCTAACAATGCGAAGTAAAGATATCAATACCAATAGTCTGAACACATTGATGCTAAAGGAGGTGTGGCCTCAGCCTTCCAGAACTCTCCTAGTGAATCCTGGGATGTGCTATATTAAGATAATAAATGTCCTGCTGAGTAGCAAATAGACAAACCCTATGACAGTTTCAAATAACAATGAGGCTAATACCTAAATATCCTTCATCCCAGAGTCCTAGAGGCCTTTACAAATGGCATAACATTAATCTGAACGTCACTCTAGAGGAGCATCAGATTAATTTCCATTTCAAAAATGGAACCCCTGAGAAAGGAGCATGTTCAGGACCACGATTAAACCTACTTTTTCACATACTTAAGGCCAGTTGCTAATAGCCTTCTGTTCTGACAGCTGATTTCAGTTCCTGGGATAAAAGAGAGCGAGCCTGAAGATTTCAAAATGGAAAACTAACTGTATTCATTCAGCATTTTTTGAGCACACAAAGATGCAAATTCAAATACTATAGGATTGTTGTTCTCAATGAGCAACATTTAGGCAACACTGGAGTACAGCCAGGATAATAACTTGATCAAAAAAATATACTGTAATAAATGCTATGAGAACGTGGTTTCCTCACTCGCTCTCTGTCTCCTGACACAGACATGCTGGGAAATGGAATAATTCGTGTCCTAGGTGGGATGGAGCTGGAAGGCATGAGACTTCATTATGCTACACAGAATTACACCATTTAATACTTATAAATGATTTCTGGACTTTTTGATTTAATGTGTTTTAGACTCTGGTTGACCGAGGCTAACTGAGACCTCAGTAACTGCAGATAGGGGGAGACTGTTGTTAATGCGAGGAAAAGTCAAGCTAGGGGGTCAGAGCAAAGGAAGTACTGTGTAGGCTGAGCCCTGAGGGTTCTGAGCCATCTCAGTGCAGAAGTCAAGACAAAGAATTCTAGAAAGCAAAAAGCAGTGTGTACAATCTATGGAACATTCCAATAGCTAGTGCCAAGAATGAATAGTGTGTGTGGTTGGACCTCAGGGGATAAATAATGATGGGATCTATGGGCTCAGCTCAGGCACTTAAAACCTACCCTAGGCGCCGGCTCAGGGGACAGTTGAGAGGTCAGTGCACACACTCTAGGAGATCCATGGTCCATCAGCATTACAATACCAATAAAGGGCTGCAATGTAATTTACAAGAACGCCCACTGTACCACCTCCTCGTAAACTCCACTTAACACTCACGCCTGTTTGTGCTTTATAGGACGCCTGCTGGCTCTTTCACACAGATGGAAAAGAAAAGAAAGTTGGTACACAACCAGCCCCATCTCTGCCTTGGACTTTGGCAAAAGGTGAGATCGGCTGGATCTGGTGGGACAAGAGAAAGGCCAGAGATTTCCAGGAAAACAGAAACCAGTGTTTAGTGGGACATAATGGACTCAAGAAGAAAACAATGACCATACTTCTGCTTCTTAATCAGGGGGCTTTTGGGAATTTTTACTGATTTGTGAGACAATAAATCAAGAAAATAAGAAAGAATGTTTCAGGTGCTAAGATGAATAATTTGGCCCCAAACGTGGTCAGTTTGAAGTGACACGGTGCTTGGATGGGAGAGATCTCAGTACTTTGGGGTTGGTCTCTGGACAGCTCTTTTCCAGAGGCTCTAAACTTGACCTCAGGGCTGTTCAGTATTTATCCAATGCCCCATCCAGAGGAGGGTGCTGATGGGGACTACCCGAGAGCTGGGTGGGTGGCCTTTCCTCTAGAAGCCAGCCAAGCTGGGTGCTGTGCCCCACCCTGCTCTTAGGGTGCCTCCTGATGTCATTTCCATGAAATTCACTTCAATTTTATAATTCAGCTTCTTTATAAAACAAGAATTCCATGAAACTCCTCTTGCATCTACTGTAAGGAGGTGTAGGTTGGGTTCTCTGGGAAGCAAATGCTGAGATGGAATTAGGATTGCCAAAGTTTCATTGAAAGAGACACTACTTAGAGAAGAGAGAAAAAACTCCAGCTTGTGCATGGGGAACCAACAGCCCCCAGTGCAGATCTGACAAAGTCTGACCTTCGTTATGGTTTGAATAATGAAGGGACACCCCAAAGCTCCATTACTAAAGCAGCTCCTGTATTATGTGAGACTCTAACCTAATCAGTCCGTCTACTTTGAATGGACTGGGTGGTAACTGTAGGCAGGTGGGGTGTGGCTGGAGGCGGTGGGTCACTGGAAACATGCCCTGGACGGGTTTCATCTTTCCTGTGGCCTGTCCCCTTCCTTCCTGATTCTGCCATGAGCTGAGCAGCTTTCCTCCCCTAGGACCTTCCACCATGATGTACCACCTCATCTTGAGCCCAGAGCAATGGAGTTGACAATCTATGTACTGAGACCTCTGAAACAAAAGCTCCAAATAAACCTTTCCTCCTCTAAGTTGTTCTTGGCAGATATTTTGGTCACAGCAATGAAAAAGGTGACTAAAACAGGGCTCCAGAGCAGAGATGGCCTGATGGAGTCCTGCAGGGGGTGGAGATGGCTCTGCTCTCCTCCAACCCTTTGCCTAGTCACTGCTGGAGAACACCTGGAGAGGAGCCTGACCTTGGTTTGAAAGCTGAGACAGTTCCAGAGGAACTAACAACTGGAGGCATCCACTGACCGTGTTGGCCAGAGAGTCCTTCCCTGAAGCAGGATCTGAGCAGCGCTTCTTTGGGTGGGCCATAGATGCCTTGAAGGCTCATTACGCAACACCTGAGACAGCACTGGAGAAGGGTCTCTTGGTGGCAGGGATAACTGTGCGTAACTTGCACAAGGGATGTGCTTCTCTGTTTGCATATAGTTATCCACATGTCTGAGCAGGTGTTCTTCTATGTGTTGGCTTCCAAGAATCTCAAAGCTAAACTTACAGGAGTAATATCACAAAATGCATGTAGATTTCAAAAACAAAGCCTTCTCTATTATCCTTTTTTTTTTTTTTACTTTTGTTTTTACTTACAAAGCACATAAACTACTTTAACCAAGATGATGGCATCTCAAAGGTCTACTCTGTAGGGTACCACTGTGGAATGTATTATAAAATGGATGATATTGAATTTGTAACATGGGCCTCCTTTGATCCAATTCCAAAATGAGAGAGAAACATTGATTAAATACTACCAACACAAAAAAGAAAAATATTTCATGTCCCTAGTCTGCAAATTCCTAAATTGTAAATATAATCGTTTGTAGGGTTTTATCGATCTATAGTCCTAAATAACAATTGAAACACATAACAGAAACTGCCTTTCAGCAAATTCCCATGGTCTTTTACATAGTTGGTTATTAAAAACTTGAAGAAGAAATCAAATTCTGGAGGCTTCTTCACTTTCCTGTGCTTCCTGCTAGTATTTGAACCAAGGAAATAATCACTCTGAAATCCACTTCTCCCACAGAGGCCAATATAGGAGGACTATTTGACACTCATTTGCCTTAGTTGCCACTTCTTGAAGTATTTTAATGATAGTGATCTGGGCTTCAGGATAGCAGCTCTTCCTCTCTGTTTGGGAAAGAGTGTTGGTAATGAGGTTGGGGTGTGGATGGGTGGCAAGGACAGGCACTTCCCAGGACAACACTGCAGTGGTCAGACTGAACCTGTCATAAGTAAAGAAGGCAGACTTGCTATTTGCTCCAGAGCAGGACAACAGGTAAGGGACACTTCTCGCTAATGACTGAACTATGTATGTAAAGAGTAATCTTCAAAACAAAAAGAAAAAAGCTAAAAAGTAATATCGAGAGCTGGTTTTTATTGCTATAGGCGGGAGCAGTAACACAATTTGTGGGACTGTTGAATGAAAACCCAAGGCCCCAGTTCAAGAATGATTAAGGATTTCAAGACAATGACAGCAGAGGATTATAACAAGCTTGGGGCCTTGTGTCAACGTTCAAGTCGCATGCCCATGAAGCTGGCCCTGCTTAGAGAGTCAAGCTTAACGTGAGAGCTGGGGAACATTGATTTCTTTCTCAGATGGCTAATTAATACCTCATCTATAAAGAAGAGGAAGTTTTGCTCCTATTGCTTTATTGGCATCATCTGCTGGCTCTCTGGGCTGCGGGGTGGGAGGGAGGCACATTAGGAGGCAGTAGTTATTAACCTCCATTCTGTTCCATCTTCCTGTTGGGAGAAGTTGA
This sequence comes from Glaucomys volans, assembly GCA_020662805.1. Taxonomy (NCBI): domain Eukaryota; kingdom Metazoa; phylum Chordata; class Mammalia; order Rodentia; family Sciuridae; genus Glaucomys; species Glaucomys volans. Next base: position 261,998 of record JAJEJO010000441.1, on the reverse strand, counting down.
GTAGTCCCAGTTCTTGATGAAGTGTATGTTGGACCATATCTTACATTATTCAGTAACATTTTTGGTTCAGGATTGGTTATCTGTCACAACTGTTTGAGAAGGCCAACCATTGCTGACCAGCAAGTGTCATGGGATCAGGACTTTGTGACTAGACATGAATCTAAACACTTTCAATAGTACAATTCATGCTGCTGGTATTAGTATATATGCTTTAATTACACTTATAGGGATTTCAGTCTGTGCAGCTGGAGTGGGTGACTATTTTAATCAGGTTTTTCACTGCTGGGACTAAAAGACCTGACCAGAATGACTGTAGAGGAGGAAATGTTTATTTGCGGGCTCACAGTTCCAGAGGTCTTAGTTCACAGACAGCTGGCTCCATTCCTTGGGGCTCGAGGTGAGGCAGAACATCATGGAGGAAGAGTGTGGTGGAGGGAAGTGGCTCACATGATGAACAGGAAGCAGAGACTCCATGTGCCAAATACAAATATACACCCCAAAGGCACACCCCCAAATGCGCCATCTCCTTCAGCCACACCCTACCTGCTTTTAATTACCACTCAATTAATCCTATCAGGTGATTAAATCACTGATTGGTTTAAGACTCTCATAACCCAATCACTTATCTTCTAAACCTTCTTGCATTGTCTCACACATCAGCTTTGGGAGGACACCTCACATCCAAACCACCACAGTGGCAGATATCATCTCCCCATGATGAATCTAGATGAAAATGGACCACACCAAGTTCATCAAGTCAAAACAGGGGTGAACAGAGGACAGGAGGTGTAGACAAGTATATTATGAAAAAATAAAAATCTCAAGATGACTGATGGCCCCCTGGTTAGGAAAGGCTGCCCTTCAAATGCTGTTGTTTCATAGATAAAACAGGATGGTGGGTGGAGTTACTAGCCTGCAAGCATCCAGGTAGTTAGAGGGGGTTGGTTCAACCCCCAGGTACACTGCCTGCTGATGGGGCTCTTTCCCAGTGCCATGGAAACATCCAACAACGGCTGGACTCGGAACATTTTGGTAGGAGGGCCAAGTGATTTTAGTCATTATGGTTTAAGAAAAGTTAGACGTGTGAGTTGAATGAAGTTTTCTGAAATGAATTTTGTGTTAAACTGAATATACCATGTCTGTCTCTTTGGGGAACTCAACCCTTGCTAATGCATATTCTATGTGTCCATAATGAACAGGCAGAATTAGCATATAATCTCTGATTATGATGAGAGACTATTTACAATAGTCTTAAATTTTAAAAATGCAGTATGTATTAATGGAAATTAAGAAAAAAATTATTATAAGTCAAATTTCCCACCTGATTTTTCACAGTGTACTCAGTTTGGATATATAACTTAATAAGATGTATCCAGAGGCCAAAAAAAATAAAGTGAAATATGCCTTAGCTGATAACTTATTTTTATGACTTTTTCTGGGCTGTGTTCTCACCCTTGCATGATACTTATTTTCAAGTTACATGATGAATTAAGTTTACGGTAAGCCAAGTGGGACTGCTATGTTATCATTAACTAAAAGCAAAGCACCCTGACAGATTCCCAGAAGAAGGAGTGCATTTGCCCCACAAACAAACCAAGCTTTTTCTTTACACTAGGGTCACTTTACACGAAGGCAAGGAAAGAAAAATATTCAGCTGCAATGGTCCAACATCTGAAATGTCTCAGCTTAAATGAAAAGAACTTGACATATCGAAAGACCTCACCAGCGAAATGCATCTCTAAGGAGTCATGCATGTAACCGAGGAGAATCTCGCGGGCACCATGAGGAGCCCCCCAGCAGTGGGGAGACATTCTAAAAAATTAAATGATTCCCCAATGAGGATTCCCAGGGGAACCAGCTGGACTCAACGCCATTCTGTCCACTTAGCCTCAGATTTCACAGTGGAAGTGCAGGTGCCCCCAGTCGCGCCCCCCTCTCCAGATCTGGTCCCTGACAAGGAGTCACTTGGCAGCCAGGATTGCTGCACCACGGGAGACCCGTGGGCCAGCAGCTGAGAAACAGTTATGAGGAAACATATCAAATGATTCCAAGGAGTTTGGGGACCATTCTCATTGTGAGCAATTTCTTGCAAGCAAAACATTTGCCGCCGGTCCCACACTAGTCTCGCTTCAGTCTTCCATTCTGTGGTGGGCGCTGTGGGAGCAATTGTGTCTCCTTATGAAACACCACTAAGTTGCCAAGTTTCATTCATGTCATTTCTGCTTTCATTTCTTTCTTCCGATGTTTCTGCAATTGAACACTGGTACTGTGACTCAATTCCATCATCTTTTGGGCATACGTTTTGAGGCTTTTCAACTCCTTCCCTCTGAGAAGGCAAGTGGCAGAGGGTGAGAGCAATTTCTGGGATGGATGTTGTGCATAGGTGTAAACTGCAGCTAGGAAAGCAGAAGGGCCGTATTCAGGCGGCGTCACACCAGTGCAGGTGCCACGCCTGGGCCCTCCTGAGTACCTGCCCTCAAGCTACATGGCCCATCTGGGGGTGCAGCAGGGTGGCCCACGCTCTGTCTTACTAAATGCTAATAATTCACAGTTGTCTCTGGGAAGGTTCCTGAATCTCCGCAGTTCATGGCAGGTTTTACCACCGTCTTCTCACTGATATCACCCCCTACTCCAGATGCCTACGATTACTTTTTTTTATATGTACAATGAGAGAATTAAAAGAAAAACCTTTCTAAGGCAAAAAATTCAGTCCCATTTCAGATTCGAGTTGACCCAACCATTACCATGGAGTGAGGAGCAAAGAAAGGTTATGAATAAAGCAGGAAACTTTTAAAAAATTACCAATTTGTGTCAGAACTTGAGAAGGCATTAAGGGTAGCAGGTGGATGAGCCTCAACAACATGCTCGCTGCGAGAAGCCAGGCTCGCAAAGCCACAGACTGTAGGATTTCATTTGTAGGAAACATGCAGACGAGGTGACTCCCCAGAGACAGAACACAGATTGGTGTTTACCAAGAGCTGGGGAGCTGGAATGGGAAGCAACTGCTTGGCGGGTAGAGAGCTTATTTCTGGGATGGTGGGGACGTTTGGAACTGGACATGAGGTGGTTGTGTGACATCATGAATGCCCTGAATTATCCACTTTAAAATAGCTGATAGGTGACTTTTGCATCAATGAAAATTTAAAAATACATGGAAAACTATGTTTATATGTATATATTTTTCTGTAACACTAAGGTTATTTTTTAGAAAACATTTTTTTGAACAACAGAATTTTAGTGGGAAGGAAGCATGAACTTTGACCCCTGTTTTCCTGCTTGAGGCACAATGGATCCCTCCATAGGTTTCTCCATCAAATCATAGCTTCCCACCTGTCCCCCCACCCCCACCCACCATGGTACTAGAGATTGAAACCAGGACTTTCCTACATACTAAGCAAACACTGAGCTACTTCCCCAGCCCTTTTTGTTTATTTTGAGGAAAATTCTTACTAAATTGCCCAGACTGACCTTGAAGATGTAATCCTTGTGCCTCTGCCTCCCAAGTAGCTGGGATTACAGGTGTGTACCACCATGCCTGCCCATAAAATTAAGCTATAAACGATAATTAAAGGACTAGTTCTTTTCCTCTTTTATATGTAGTCAAATTTATCAAGTTTTTCCCTTAAATCAATCTTTGGCTTTGCAATGTCTGGATTCTATATTCTGTTTGAAAAGATCTTTGTCACGATTATCACTATTAAGTTTGCTGTTGATGATGATGTTTTCCTCCCTCTGTGGATTCTATATTTGCTTATTTACTTTCTCTGATCATTTCTTAGATGGTGTACAGTAGGTGTGTTGACTTTCCTGGTGAGTTGGAAGCTCAGGAGTGAATGTGCAAGTCAGATGAAACAGCACATTTGGTAATTTCTTGATTTAACAAAAACATATGGATCAGTAATGGATGTGTGAGTATGCTCTGTAAGGTGTATGTGGAAGCCTTTCCTCCACCTCCATCCCCAAACTGATGCATAGGAAATGATCGTTAAATTTTAAGGATATTAGAAAGTTGGGTGTTAAATAAAGCCATCATTAAAAATCAAGTATAAAGATTTCCAGACTGACTCATAAGAAACTTAAAAATCATTACTCCATTGTAGAAGCAAGTAAACATTTGAGCAAATGAAAAATCCACAATTCTTCTTAGATCCATCAAAGTGGTGAGGTCCCAGGGCAAACCACAGGGCAAAATTGGAGAGAGACAGACAGGTGGATACAGAGAATCCTGACTTTTTGGAGCAGAAATCCATGAAGAGATACCTCATCAGGAGCCGTTAGCATAGGGGGTTAGCTAGAGATGAGCAATAATGGGAGAAAGAAAGAATCAGAGAAGGGAGCAGCCCTAAAGGGCCCCAGACTGGTTACTGATCCAGGGGTACCTATCTTCCACCACATTCCAGAAAGAAGCCAGCACTCTGTCCTCTAGATCTCCTGGCACAGAGTGTTTCCAACGTCATGCCAGCACCACAGCTGCTTAGAGGGTCAGTTAACTGTCATATGAACTTCTGCTGGTGACACTAGACCAGAAAGAGGAAAATGACCCAAGCATGCAAGTGCATGCCCTCGGTCTCCCCACAGTGCAGGCAGATGGCTTCCTGCAGAAAGACAACAGCTGCACAAAGCACCAGGTCCAAAGAAGCATGGCTGCCTGCCACTGCAAGTCCCCACCCCCACAAAGCCCAAAGCTTGACCATTTCTGCACATTTTGGTGCCTGGCCAAGCTGCCCATTCCTCTCTCTGGGGTGTGTCTCACTTTCTCTTGTGCTTCCCTCCTTGGCCATAACCCTGCTCCAATGCTCTCTCTGCCTTGCTGTGCTTCTGTTTCTGCACCAGGGAAATCACCCTAACTTTAGGTATTACACCCACGGACCCATGGTTAATCTGCAATCACCTCTCAAACCTCCGGTAACAGAATCGGATCCAGGACAGGAGACCCCTAAGCTGAAACCAATGAGCTGCAGGAGGCTCAGGGTGGACAGGGCTGAGATAAAACTTCCAGGGGACCAGTCGCAGGGAACTTTCATACCTTTGTGCCTTTTTCCTCTAGGAGCTTTACCAGGTCCTCACAATGGATATTGAAAAAAAATAAATAATTCCCTCATGCCTCCAGCATGGAGAGAGGCAAATTACCATTTTAATTAAATTACCATTATTACCTAGACCATTCTGTTCTAATAAGGTCTCCTCACAGGAGAGACTATTTTACTGGAGTCCATACTGCTTGTATCAGAGCCTACTACCCAGGAGGAGAGGAACAAAGACTCCAGCCCCTCTACCCCACTGAGGGGAGGAACTGGTGAGAGCCAGTCCAGGGGCACAAACTCACTGAAAGAATAAAACCTGATCACCAGACTTGGAATGCTCCCCTCTCCCCAGACCTTGCCCCAGAGTACTGAGGGCCTGTTTCCACAGTTCTGCTCACCCGGATCATCCTGTCTGCCTTTTAACAAAAAATGATGAGGCATAATAAAAAGCAAAAAACCTGAGTCCAAAGAGACTTAACAAGCATCAGAACCAGAGTTAGATGTGGTAGGGGGGTGGATTATTAGACAAGGAATTTTGAAAGCTATGATTAATATACTATGTTCAGAAAAATAGGCAGTATTACCAACAGTTGGATAATGCAAACAGAGAAAGAGAGATTCTAAGAAATAATCAAAAAGAAATGTTAGGGATCAAAAAACCTGCAACGGAAATGAAGAACACCTTCAATGGCATTTCCTTAGAGACTGCACATGGCCGAGGAAAGAATCTCTGAGCATTAGGATACGATAATACATACCTCCAGAGATGCACATTCATTAGGGGCCATTCTCAAACAGCAATCTGTATCTGACATCAATAATACAAAGTAACATACTGTTACTATAAGCTATTGGCACTGCATAGGAAATGTATGCATGGTGTTGTTTGAAAGTAGGTTATTTCTAAATGTTTATTGCAAAGTCTAGGGCAATCATTAAAAAATTTTTAAAAAGAAGAATTGAGAAACTAAGAGAGAAAATATAATCACATAAAATGCTCAATCAAAACGAGAAAGGGCAGAAAAAGTGCGTAAAACAAAAACAGGAACAAAGAACAAGGTAGCAAATCAAAAAGAGGAACAAATCTGGTGGTAGAGAAGATCGATGAAACCAAAGCTGGTCCTTTGAAAAGATCAGCCACCTGATAAGACTCAGCCAACATAATCAAGGATAAATAAGAGGGAAGAATCAATTATTCGTGTCAGAAGTGAAAAGGGGGCCTTTGCTACAGACGTTAAAAGAACAGCAAAGGAATGCTAAGAGCAACCCTGCACCTATAAATTTGACAACCTGGATGAAATGGGCCAATTCCTTGAAAAATGCAATCTGCCGAAGCTCACACAAGAAGACATTGATAATCTGAATTATTCTAATTGTATTAAATAAATCAAATCAATAATTAATCATCTCCCAACAATGGCACAGATGATCAGCTACACTGGTGACTTCCACTGAGCATTTAGAGGACATCAAATCAACTCTGGCATCTCTTTCAGAGGTAGAAACAGTGGGAATAGACCATTTTATGAGGCAAGTGTTAATCTAACACCAAAAGTAGGTAAAGGCATCCCAAGAATAGGAAACTGTAGGTGAATATATATCATTTATATAGGGGTGAAAATCTTCAACAAAATATTAGCACATTGACTCTAAAAAGTTTAAAAAGAATTACACACCAAGGCAAATGGGATTTATTCTAGGTGTTCAAGGCTTTGATTATAATGAATGTCATCAATCTCATTATTAGGCTAAAGAGGAAAAATCACATGATCCTAAAAAGGTGCACACAAAAGCATTTGACAAAAAGCAGCATGTATTGGGAACAAGGTAAGGATTCCCCTCTTGCTACTGCTTTTCAAGATCAGACTGGAAATCCCAGCTAATATAACAAGAAAAGGAAATCAAAGGTATGCAGACTCGAGAGAAAGAAATAATTGGCTTTCATTTCAGGTGACACAATCATCTATGTAGAAAATCCAAAGGAATCAACAAAAACATCCTGGAACTAACAGCACTTTCAGTAAGTTTGCAAGATCCAAGGATAATATACGAAAGTAAATCACTTTCCCATGTATTAGTAATGAGCAAGTGGCACTCAACATTAAAGTACAATCCATTTATATCAGTATCCCAAAAAATGATTGACCAAGGAATAAATCTACCAAAATACATACAAGATCTACAAAAGGAAAATTACTGAATTCTGATGAAAGAAATCAAAGAACTAAATAAGTAGAGATAGGTCATATGTTCTTAGATACTCAGTATTGTCCAGATGTTCATTCTTCCCCACTTGATCTGAAGATTCAATGCAATCCCAATCAAAATCACAGCAAACCATTTTGTCACTATTTAGAAACTAACTCTCCAGTTTTTATGGAGAGGAAAAGACCCCAAATGGGCAACATGATATTGAAGGAGAAGATCAAAATTGGAGGACTGACACTACCCAAGTTCAAAACGACTCTAAAGCTACACTAATGGGGACAGCGTGGTACTGGCTAAAGATAAGAAAAATAGACCAGTGGGACAGACTAGAGAGCCCAGAAATACACTGTATAAAACCAGTGGATTGAAGAGAAGGCAGGCTTTTCAATAAATGGTGCTAGAACAACAGAATATCCATGGGCAAAAAAAGGAAAGAAAGAAAAAGAAAAAAGAAAAAGAAAAAAATGAAAAAGAAAAATCCAGGCACAGACCTTGCACACTCTACAAAAATTAACTCAAAACAAACCCAGACCTAAATGTGGAACATGAAGCTATACAACTCCTTGAAATAAAATAGGAGAAAAATCAGGTAACCTTTGGGCTGGCAAGGACGAATATGACACCTAGGCACAATTCATGAAAGAAAAACATGGATATTCTAGACTTCATTAAAATTAAAAATTTCTTGAAAATGCTAACAGAATAAAGAACATACTAGTATACTAGTTACAGACATTTGTAAAAGATGCAGCTGTTAAAGGAGGGCTCTTTGTAACATACTAAAAACTCTTAAAACCCAAGAACACATACAACCCAAGTAAAAAATGGGCCAAGATTCTAAGACATCTTCCATAATGGGGATATAGATGGCACGTAAACATAAGAAAAGATGCTCTACATGATACGTCATTAGGGAATGCAAACTAAAGTGACTGTCCAGCCTGTTACTCACAGAATGACCAAAACCAGAACTCAGACAGCATGAGATGCTGCCAACATGGTGCCCCACCAGGACTCCCATTCCTTGCTGGTGGGAATGCACAGTGGTGCAGCCGCTTTGGAGACTGTGTGGCAGCTTCTCAGAAAACTGAATGTGCCCTTACCATCGGGTCCAGCGAAGGTGCTGCCTGACGTTACCTAAGGAGGTTGACAACCACGTCCACACACACGCCTCCTCAGGGATGTTACAGTCACTTTATTCAAGATGCCCAAACTCAGACGCAATCAAATGTCCTTCAGTAGGTGCTACAGTTTGGATATTTTCCCCCCAATGAATAATGTGCTTGAGGCTTGGTCCTTGGAAGTGTTGAGAGGTGGTAGGATCTTCAAGAGGTGGGGCCTGGTGGAAGGTGATAAGGTCATGGTGGCATCACCCTCATGGATCAATTAGCATCTCTCTCAAGAGACTGGGTCAGTTCTCTGCACCCTGCATTAGACATTGCAGGAGGAGTCCAGTTTCCTACCCTGGATTAGTTACCACAGGATACACTGTCATAAAGCCGTCCAGGTCTCCTCTGCTTCTTTCCTGAACAGGTCACTTCTCTTTGCACACATTTGCTTCTTCAACCACTTTTCCACCTTGAGTTGACAAGCATGAGGCCCTCACTAGGAGCCAACAGATGCTAGCACCACGATCTTGGACCTCCAGAACTAGGAGCTCAATAGGCCTCATTGTTTCAATATAGCAATAGAAAATGGACCAGGACAGTAGGTAAGTGGACAAATAAACTATTCATTTTAAGGATAATACAATTCAAAGTAGACGGTTAACTATACCATTAAAATGTATAATGATAACCAATAGAAAAACTGCTTTATAAATAATTCCAATTTAGCAAAGCTGAAGCATATGTGCACAAACATGCACACTTAAAGAACCCTTTCTTATCCTCCTATCTTGCCTTCCACCCCAACAGCTCAGAATCGAATTGGGTTTCATATTGTCATTTTTCTATTATGATGGCTTGAAATTAGTTAGCTCTGTGGTTATTTGGTGAATATCAACTTCTCTGATTATTTGGAAACTTTCAGGAATGAAGGGTCTATGTCTGACTTTGGTCATTAAGGTCTCGAATACCAGGCGCAATGTCTGAGACACAGCAGCTGTTCAGTGATGATGTAATGATGCAATGGGAGGGGACAGCCCTGCCCTCAAGGGTCTCACAGGAGTGGAGGGAAGGCCACCCAGATCAGATCGGGAGCATTACCATCACCTCTGAAAGTTTTCCCAAGCTTCTCTCCAGTTACCTTCCTCGATCCTGGGATAACTTGGTGTCTCCGTAGCACAGGTAAGTTCTCCATGCTGCTGGACTCCATGTGTGGGAGATCATGGTTTTGAGATTCATCCAGGTCACTGCATGATCAACAGTTGCTCCTTTTCATTTCTGGGCAGCTTCGATGTCTGAAGGCACCCTGCCTGTTAACTCCTTCCCTTGCTGGCACACATTTGAGTTGTATCTGATTTAGGGCTGTTAGGAATAAAGCTGCTATGAACATTCATAAATAAAAGGAGATCGCTTCATTGTAAGGAAGCCACAAAAATATGCCTGAGAAGACTTTATAAAGAAAGTGGCATCTGAGTTGAATCTTGAAATATCAGGCGTTTGCTTGATCTACCTCATTTGAGAGAAGAGGAATGGCCAGCAGAGAAAGATAGTGAAACAAGGCCCACCCCAGAGAAGACCTCATGGAGGGCCTGGAATCCCTGCTGTAAGTCACCAGGAAGTGGCCCTTGGAGTCTTTCCTGAAGCACACCAAGACAGTCAGGAAGAAGGGAATAGGGACACCAGAAGGAGCCTTTGGGGGAGCCAAGCTCTGCCTCACGTGGGTCCTGTGCTTTGGTTCCTGATGCCATACAACCTAGAGAGGGAATAAGCATCATCCTTTGCAGCCATCACCAGGCTTGCCTGCCTCGAAGGAGAAGCTTTGCTGAAATAAAGAGGGGGCAGGTTAGCAGGGCCAAGTCCAGCTTTTCTCATGCCATCCTCTCTCCCAGTTTGAAATCTGGTTTCCGTCCTCTCTGTGAGTGCCCCTTGCACCAATCCTGGGCCCTCTGGGGAAGCTGACCTCCTCTGGTGATCCCTTCCAGGCTCAGTGGCATGTATTTTATGAACACGGATCGTCCAGCCTCGCTCCCTCATCTACGCCCTGCAGCCTCCCCTAGGGTTCTCCACTTCAGAACTGAAATTGTATTTTTAAATCTTTGGTCATCAGCCAGGGTCCTCCAAGATGCTTAATACAAAGTCCATTTTGGTCAATGTTTTGACCATTGTCTGTCACAATGAAGATTAGCAAGGTCATCACAGAGGGCCAAAGGAGATGGGACAAGTATATAAACAGAAAAATGAGAGAGACAGAAAGAGTGCAAGATGCTTCCCTTAATTATGTTAGAAATAGATCAAGACACCCTGAAAATCCCAGTGTCAAAGAATCATAATAAAAAAAGACCGTCCTATAACACTTAGAGCATTATTTTTCATTCAAGTTCTGTCTTTCCCCTGAAGGGGAAAATCTGAATAAGATCCAGAAACATGGAGTTATGCAGTCTGTGATGGAGAATTTAGTTGAATGAGGGAAACAATTATTTCTTACATTTCCAGATTTTTTTTTTTTTTTGCCCCTTGATGGCATTTTGTTATTTAAGAAAATCACTAAAACTTCACAATACTGAGATGTGTATTGCAGGGAATTCAAGAGCGAGTAGCATTTGGTTAAGATGGGGGATGCAGGTATTCATTTGGAAGAGTTATAACTGGGCAGCTTCCAGAACATACAGCCATTCACACAATTCCCGTGAGGCAGCTTCCTGCTTAATTTGCTCTCTTCTCTGAGGCAAGGGATGGCCACAGAAGCTCACGTGGTCTCCATCATTCCCTGAAACTCCTGCCAGCCTGCACCAGGCTCACCGGTTCCTTGCGCTCAGTCGTAAGCTGACATTTTTATCCCGCTCTCTTCCATTCTCCTCTTTAGGGGAAAAATAATGAGAAAGCAGAAGCTGTTGTCAGAAAACAGAATCTAAGCAGCACACGAAAATGATCAGCTCTGGTTTGTGAGCTCATAGGCTGTGCTGGGAATTGAGCTGTCACACTTAGGAGGAAGGCGGGTTGTGAGCTCGAGTGTGGGGGAGAGAAGAAAGTGCGAGTCCTTCCATTTACAGAAGCACTCTTTTAGGCATTTATCTGGCTTCAAGGGCTGTGATTTTATAATTTTTTATCATTTTGTTAAATTTTTGGCTTTTGTAGTTTTTTTTTTTTTTTTTTAATTAGATCCCCACCTTGGGCTGTAGATGTTCTATTCTTTAATTATTAGTCTCTCTTCCACCATTTCCCTTCCTTACCTCCAGCAAAATCTGCTGTTCAAAACAGCCTTCCTAGGAATTGACATAGGTCAAATGGTGAGAAGAGATTTTTAAAACAAAATATTAAAAGGGAGAGAGGCAGAGGATATTCTTCATGGACCAGGGCGGGAGCATATAGTGCAGCTTGGTTCCCCATTACAACTGAGCACATTCCTCCTTCAGCGAAGCACGGCTCTGTCAGCGTGGACGACATGGAGAGCATTTATAATGATCAAGACTCCCCGGCATTAGAATACCCTCCTTCTAAAATGAGGCGTAGCACAAACAGGTGACAATGGTCAGTGGAGAAAGGCAAGCACGGTATTGTGTGACATTTGCATACACAGGGCAAGTTCCGACAGACAGATGGAAGAGTGCTCCCTCTCTACGTCACCCATCAGCAGCATCAGAGCCTGCAGCCCACCACACAGATCTGGCTCTGTAGCCTCCCTTCTACCCTCGCTGTCTCCTCTCCTTAATTTATCATTGTGCTTGTCCACGTTCGTACCCCTCCATTGTTCCTTTGTTACTGTGCTGTGTAGAGTTGGAGAATTCCTGTATGATGGTTGCATTATTCCTTTTGCCACTTACAGTTCCTTAAAAGCCAGCTAGCACATGAAGGAAGGTCACGATGACCACCAACCTGCAGGTGCCACTGCTGCCATTGGCTAGAGTCTGCTCTCTCCCTCCCTCCCTGATGACTATTTCATGGTTTTCCCTTCCGAAGCTTCCGTACTCTCCCATTCTCAACTTCTTGCTTCACTAAGAAAATAAAAAGAATCAGAAGAGATATTCCAACGCTTTCATCACAATATCCACTCGCTGGCCTGTGCATGAGCTGTGGACCTCTCCTGTCACTTTTGATCAACTCTCCTTGCTTTTGCAAAAGGCAGTGCATTCTCTTGCGCACTCCATTCCATAACTTCTTGCACAGTCAAGGTCAATTCTCTAGGAGTTCTTTTTCACACACTGTTATTTACTTTTCTCTCTGCTGATTCATTCCCACAAATACTGCTACTTACCCAACTTTGAGTTGTAAAATTATTCTTTTATTCCCTTCCCTCTAACTTCTCTCCATTTCCCCTGCTCTGCTGTTAGGCAAAGCTCTGTTGCCTGATTCCTCTCCTCCTGGTGTTTTACAATCCATTACATTCCCAATTTCATTGTGCAACTCCAACAGAAACCTCCATTCTCTTTCTAGGAAATTTTGAACTCTCCTGGGTTTCCTTCCATTTAGCTGGCTGTTCTTTTATCATCTCCATAAACTCTAACTCGGGTATCTCAGGCCTCTGTCTTGGAACATCTCCACTTCTCTATCTGCTTTACTCTTCTCCTGATCTTACTTGTACCCAAGGATTTAAATGTCAATTCTACACTGAAAATGTTCAAATATATCTCTCTAGATCTCTTCTCTGCAATCCAGATTTAGACCCAATGTCTTCACTTGGATATTAATTTCATATCTGAAACTCAATGTGTGTAAACTAACTCCTGACATTTTCCCTCAAAAAGTCTTTTCCTTGACAGCCTTTATATCTAAGTGAGTGGCAACTCTGACTTGCTGAACTCGAACACCTTGAAGTTGTCATCAACACATTCTCTTACTTTTGCATCCAAGCCATGCAAATAGACAATTGGATCCAACATCAGAGTGTTCAAGAAGCTGTCCAGTGCCTACCACCTGTATCACTATCATTTGGTTCAGGAAACCATCATCTCTTCCTCAAATACTGAGTAGTATTCAAATGAGCCTGCTTCTTCCTGTGTAAAGGAGCTGCAGTGAACTTGACCTACAACAGTTAAACAGAATGTTTGATTACTCTGCGCAACAATGGCATTCATTCTCCCTCATTAAAAGCCAAAGCCCTTTTAATTGCACATCGGGCCCAGTGAGTCTGCCCCATCCATTCCTGATTGCTTAACCATTCCTTCTGGCTCTCTGGACCCTGGGTTTCTGGTCTTCCAGTCTTGTTTCAGCATCCAGGCTTTGGTATCTGCTAGTTCCTTGGCCTGGAGTGGTCTTCTGGAGAAGACTCTCTCATCCCCAACCCATTTTTGTTCAAACTTCAACCCTTCAAACTTAATCCTGTATTTGCTCTTTCTCTTCGGTTTTAATTTTTGTGGAACCACATCGCAATCTACCATGCTTTATAGTCATGCATGTTTGTTCTTATTTATCTCCTCCTGTAGAATATAAGCTTCATACGGCTGTGATTTTTAATCTGTTTTGTTCACTTCTTCATCTGATATGCTAAGAACTTGCCTGACATGGAATAAGGACATAATGTGCTAACTGCTGAATGAATGAATGAGGTAAACATTATTTGGATCTGAAACTTTTTAATTAGTTTAGATGAGTACCTAAACAGTCTCCAGGGGAGCACATACTTCTAATTCCCTCAAGCATTTTGGATTACACTTCTGAGGGAAGTTAAGTCCATTCCATTTCTCTTGGAAACTCTTCCAATCATAAGAAAGAGGCAGGCATCATCACTGGGTGGTATAAAACTGATTTTCAACACAGTGTTATAATTGAAGGGTTTTCCTCAAACCAGCTTCCTTTAGGCCAGTGGTGAAACAAAACAGAAGTCTGCACTCCGGCTCAGGAATGCTAATTCGGGTGTTCAAACAGTTCAGTTTTTAGAGCATTTAGCAAACAGACCCAAGGGAAAATCCCCTCACTGCTGTTTGCTTTTATAGTTTTAAGCACTATGGTTTTTATGCAGGAGGAAATAGATTTTTGAGGTGACAATGGCAGGTGAACTAGAATGCAAAGAAATGATACTTCAGATCCTTATCCATCAGGAATATAAACCGAATTGTCGTTCAAAGGCATTCTTCACTCACTTCATAATTCTGGTTGGTTTTAAAAGTGATGTGGAAAGAAATGATCCACTCAGATATAAAACCCAGGATCTTCGATGAGCAACAGTGGCCAAATGAACAAGGTGCCCATGGAGAAGCCTAGCGATGTGTTCCTCCGAAGTTATAACTTTAAGAACTCCCATCAATGGCTAGTTAACCTGTGTGTGTTTTTGTTACAAACTAGCATAGTAAGCTCTTATCCAATAAATTGTCATAAATGACTAATATTTAGGTACAGTGCTAGATTATATATAATGTTTGTATTGCCGATTTCTTAAAAAGTAGAATAGAGCCTAATGTAGTGAACAGCATAACCTTCCTGAATATAGGTAATAATTAGAAACATATGCCCTCTCTTACCATCAACGATTATTCCATCAGAACTTGCTAAAGTAATAAATAGCATAATTTTAGAGAACAGATGGTCTGCTATCATTATTGTACTTTACTAAGTTGGGAGGTATTTTACGATACCTGAAGTTGAAAAGTGAATAGGTGCATTCATGTAATATGTTTGTCAATTACTTAATGAATTCTGACTGAATCAAATTTGTCTCATTGACTTTTGTAGAGATCTAAAGTTCAGCTTCCAAAGAAGTATTTATATTCGAAAGCGGTATTTTTAAGGAAGTTTAAAGTTCCTTCTATGAACTTAAAAATATTTCAAGAGAGGAAATTCTTATACTGGATTACAAAACCCATGGAGATACAGGATACTGATAACCTCTAAGTAAAGCAGGGATGGATGTTGATTGTTTCCATATTAACCACACATGCTGATGGGATGGATGTAAAACCTTACCACAATAAAACACACAGGCTGGTAAGTGCACATGAGGGGCAGATAGCCACCTTGCAACATTTTATTGTGAAATGCCAACACTTTATTATTTCAGAAAATAGCCCAATTTGTTAAAAAATTATGTCCATTAAATTCTGAAGTGTTGGTAGTTTAACTACGATGATCTCATTACAACTTTTCTCATAGTTTGGAAAAAATGAATAATACAACAGATAAAAGAAGTTTTAAATTTTCTCTTGAAAATTTCAAATCTGTGTGATTTGCTCTTACTGTCCATTGATGGAGCAACTACCAAAGGCTGAAAGAATACGCCCTTAATTCATTTGTACCTTTAAAATGTGGAGCTTACTTCTTCTGTTGAAACGTCACCTGCGGCCACTAGAAGTCTGAAAATATCAAATGGAAAATTCCAGAAATAATTTATAAGTTTCAGATTGAAGGCTATTCTGAGTAATCTGATAAAAATCTTGTGCCATCCTGTTCTGTTCCATGAAGGATGTAAATCATCCCTCTGCCAGCGTATCCACACTGTATATGTTACCAGCCCATTAATTACTTAGTAGCCATCCTCGTTTCAGATCCACTCTCACAATATCACAGTGCTTGTGTGGTTATTTCACTTAATAACGGCCCAAAGCACAAGAGAAGTGATGCTGGCAATTTCATTAGAGTAGATTGTGTAATCGTTCTAACTTATTGCGAGCTAGTACTGTCAATATGTTACTGTGCCTAAGTTATAAGTTAAACTTTAAATGCATTATTGCAGTCATTCTTTTACTGAGTGTTTATTATGTGTCATGATTTGGGCAGTTATGAACAGGGAAGTGGAGACAGAAGCTGTATTTGCAGTTCTGTCCACAGTGAGGAGAGAAGAGCATTGGATTTTGCAGGTCTGTAGTACTAACTGAATATCCAAAAAACAGTTTGAATTTCTACATTAAAGTTGATAGTTCTACCTTTTAAAAGTCATTATGCATATACATGACTTACTAGCATCTTTAATGTTTTGAAAGTGTTTGTTTAAAATGCTCTGAGGATACAGGAAGAAGGTACAATACGGACAAGGCAATTGTTGATCCAGCATCCTTACGCACTAAACCTTAAAAATTACAGTTCATTGTACATTATCCTTAAAATTAAACTAAGTTTAATAAAATACTGACTATTGTAAGGAAAACCACAAAAGTAGCCTAATAGGTCAGGCTTGGTAATACATTTTCATTATGTGCTAAAAATGCCCGAACATCTAGTCTTCTTAGGGATTTATTTGTTGGGTTTTATTTGCAAGCATTGTTCAGGTAGGATCCTGATATAAAAACATTTATATTGCAAACCCTGTACTTTCCTGTTCTCACTAGTGACTATAAATCAGTCTGCATATCTCAAAGCTTCTTATTTTTAACTGTTAAAATTGAGATTAGATTAATTACATTCATCCTTCATGGGAATGTTGCACAAATACATAGAAGGTGAACTGTATGAAGGTAATTTCCGTTACTTGACTATATCAGTACATGTTAGACATTAAGTGAAAGATAATGTACAAAATGCTCTTGGCATTCTGACCACTCCAACCAACTTTCAATAGGGTTCTAATTCTTATTCAATCTGGGATCTTGCCAAAGGAAGAAGTATAGTAGAATGAACGACCATTAGGTTCCCTCTAATTCTTTCATTGTGGGGTGTGTGTGTGTGTGTGTGTGTGTTTGCACATGTGTGAATAAACCCTTGACAAGTGTTTTTCCCCCACCATGAGAGTTTACAAGGTTGTTCTTCAACCTCATGGAAATGCTTGCGGTATTAAAAATAACAAAAAAACACCCCAAATTAAACCCTGTAACTGGGCCACAATAAAAAATCAACTGTGCTTTTATGTGGTACCTGATATAAATGGTCATCTCTGTGTATGATGTAGAACTAAGGATGTAGGAAACATGAGCACCTTTCCCCACTTTGCATAATGAGGTAATTAGTTGTTATCTTAGTCTCTGGATGATCAGCAATATTCCAGAAATATGTGCTTGGCTATGAATTGTGTGAGGACTAAATGTAAGAGACCCAATAATTGCTTTAATTGCTGGTAGGCTCGGTCTCATCCTACAATTATGCTCCAGATGTGCAGTAAGAGTACTTAGTGTGGCTTAGAGTTTGCATGGCTCAAAGTACTTTCAAACTTAAATCTCACGACTAATAACTATAATGAATGTTGCAAATACTTCCTCCTACTTTAACATTAGTTCATGTCTTTTATTATAAAATACCATGCACATGTAAATTTCACATAATTAGATTGGCTCATCAATCTGTTATTCCCCAATTATAAAACAAAATAGTTACTGAATGAGATTTATGGGTAAGGTGCTAGGAAATATTTTTTAGGCCTTAGAAACCCTGATTTGCATATTCTAATTAGCAGTTTATTAATCTTAAATGCATAAGGAAATTAACTGCAGCTTAATCCCATAAAATTCATCACTGTAATCCTTTATTACATTGCTTTGATATACATTATTTTTTCACAGTTTATGTACTAAAGTTATGCCTAGGAGATAGAAAATTCCATCCAGTTATTCCAATTACAGGCCTTTCTCCATTCAGACACCCACCTAAAGTATATTAAAATTTCGTATCTCCTAATGACTTTTGCTTTCAATGGATTTTTAAAATATTTTCTGTTTCTCTCCAAAAATCTGTTCTACTTCCCTTTTTCAGGGGATGTGTCCAATACGATGGTTGATCCCACATCTAGTTCGAAGGATTCAGAAACAGTCAGTCATTTTCTGTTGAGAAGACAGGATTTTTGTTTTGTTTTGTTTTTGTTTTTGTTTTTTCAGTTCATCTGGTAATAATTTCCATGAAGCAAATTACATTAATTCAGAAAATCTTTATTAAGTCACTTCCAGAAACTAGGTGCATTCCTAAAAAGATGCCCTGAGAACTGTGAACTGCAACCCTCTGGGGAGAAACAGTTTCTTCTAGTCCCCACCCCATCTGGCCTGGGGGTGCATTTCTGGGCATTCTGGCCTTCAGGCTCCTGGGGTCAGTGTTGGGGCCTTTACACCCAAGCACATATATGGCCCACCAAGATTTCCTGCACTCTCCACAAAGAGTAGCCCCTTCAGGTTCTAAGAGAGGGCGCCACTGAGCCCATCAGGAAGTTCTAAGCAGTTTAAAGATTTAAGAAATTTCTTAAGCCTTCACATTTCAACATGTTCACCCTGAGCCTCCAAATCCAATCCATTTCTACAAACAAATGACAACAGTCAAGGGCATGACCTTTGGTCTCTGGTCTACTGCATGTAAAACTTGCTCTTTTCTCATGAGGTGCATGAGTATGAAAACCTAAAACCAATTTTCCCATGTGGTACAGAAATGGACTTTTTGCAAGCAATTTCAAATGAGGATAGAATGTTCCAGTGATGTTGCCACTGCATGTTATCTCTTTATGTAACATATCTCATCCATGGGTATAAATTGTGCCTTATGAGCGTGCTTATTCTATTAAAAACAACAACTTCACTGCTGGCCTGGTCCCGGTGTGCTGGACCCCAGCTTCCCTGAAATGGGTAATTTAGAGTGGATAGGAGCTTCTTTTCTTACAGTTCTGGAGGCTGTAAAGTACAAGACCAGGTGCTGGCATCAGGGCAGAGCCTTCTTGCTCCTCTGTCACATGACAAAAGGTGGAACATCGAGCAGCAAAAGGGGGCTGGACTCACCCCTTTTATAGGCGGCATCTGTGGTGAAGCCCTCATGGCCTAATGGCCCCAAAGCTGTCACAATGGCAACCACACTTTAGCACGTGCTTTGGAGGGACAAGCAATCAAACCATAGCAACAGGGAATACGATGTTTCTAACGTGTTTCTGTGTTATCACGTGCTTGGTGTGTATCTTATTATTTATTACTACATGTTAGATGCTATTTGTTACTTTATAACAAGTAATAAACCGTACATAAAGAGAGGAAAATGAATCCCTATGTATATGTATATATGGAGAGAGAGAGAGAGAGAGAGAGAGAGAGTATGAATGAGTGAGCAATGTCAAAAACGTTAGGATGACTTATACCTTCTTTAGATGTCATTCCTTCATGGATTTGCATGGTCCATGGCTGATATTTAGTAAATATGCCCTTTGATGGCTGTAAAAGCTACGATGTGTATAAATTGATTAAGAGCCTAAGTCCCCTGAATCAGATACCAGTTTGCACGGTACCATGTGTCTTAGGCACTCTGCAAAAGTCTCTATGCTTTGAAAGTAGCTGGAGACCCCAAGATGT
The DNA here is from genome assembly GCA_020662805.1 of Glaucomys volans. Taxonomy (NCBI): domain Eukaryota; kingdom Metazoa; phylum Chordata; class Mammalia; order Rodentia; family Sciuridae; genus Glaucomys; species Glaucomys volans. Next base: position 242,486 of record JAJEJO010000441.1, on the reverse strand, counting down.
TGCTTTGGCACTCAGGCCGGGGTCCATTCAAAATGGTCAGTGCTCAAGACACTGAGTGTTGAATACCTGAAATGCTGCTGCTCAGATGTCCTGATAAGATTGATTAGAACTCCCACCACCAAGAGAAACAAAAGCTATTCTTGGTGAGAGCCTTAGCTCTTGAGAAGCACTGAGGTTTAATGTAGATGTGCAAAGTAGTGCCTCTATTTCAAATGAATGTAATAGGTAAGTTCAGTACTACAGCCAGAGTCTGGTAACTCCATGAGGGGACTTTTGTCTGCATACCTCAGACCCCCTATTTCTCTCTTATCTCTGCGGTTTGATCTCTGCATCTTCCTATCTCTGCAGATTGCTCTCATGTCTATGCAGTTCTAATACAACGTCCACATTGCCCATTGCTATTTGGGTGGCAATCATACAAAGCCACTGAAATGGGGATTTGAGTGAGGACACAGGTCATGCATCATAGCTTCATGCAGAGAGGAAGAGATGAAATTTAGACTGTATAACAAGTGGAATTTAAAAAGAAAAGAAATCAGGACATGGAGAGCTGACCAACTTGAATCAGCACAGCTAAGAATCTTTTTTGCTTTCATGTTGATTGATTTAACTTGGGTCTTTTTGCCATCTTGATTTTTCATTTTTGGATTCACTTTTAATGAGTTCTGTATCTACAAAATTATGATCCTGGCCGAGAAATGAAAGACTTCTGAAATCAGCCAAGGTAAACCTAAAAGAAATAATATCATCTCAAAGCAAAGCATGAGAGGTTTTCTTGTAGCAATGGAATTTTTAGCATGGTGAATGGGGTCAAACCAGGGGTACTTAGGAGGAGAACTCAAAAACATTTTATTGGTCCCTTAGACTCAGATCAAGAGTCAGAGGCCCCAATCAGTCATGAGACCATTGGAAAATTAAGAGGGTTCTTATTTCTTCTGGTGAGAAGTCAAGTGTGCACTTACAACATGGCCATGTGTCAGGCAAACACTCTCCATTCTGAGTCCTCTACCTGCTTCTTCAACGTATTTCTCACTATAGCTTTTAGGAATGAACTTCACAGAAAACTTTAGACACTTTTTTTTTTTCTTACTTTCTGCTTATGATTTGTTTGTAAGTTTCTCTGTGGGGAAAGTAAAACCAGAGAAAATCAAAATACAAGTGTTATTTAGGTGGTTGGCAGAATATTTCCTTCGTGTATGATATTACAGAAATGGATGTTCCTGAACCCAAACCATAAAAGATCTTTATTATATTTCTGAAAACATTTGTTTCCTTAATTATGTTTTTCAGAGAGCTTCTTCCCTAAATCTTTCCGATAATGGATCACACTGTAAGATGTCACCTCAAGTTACCACACTCATACATCATTCTGCTCTTCCCGGTGAATCAGATAAAAATGGATAAGTCACCAGAGAAGGAATGACATGCTCTCATTAAAAACAGACACGCTGCAGACTTCTTTTGAAAATTTCTCTAAGGTAGGTACACTAGTTAAAAAGCAGTTGGAAATGTAATTTCCAAACACTTGGATTTAATTATGGCAAGGTTCTATGGGTAACATTGCCTGGCCCCATGGTTTTCTGCAGAAAAGTTTCAAACTTCTTTCAGTTTCTCCCATAAGATCATTAAGCACATCTTTAATTTAGCTCTTTCCTCAGATGCACTTTGGTTTTGCAGATTGAATCCATCCCCACCCTTACCTACAAGTAGCAAAATATATGTGTTTTTAATTGCTCTTTAAATTTCATAAACCAAAATAACATATGGTTGTTTACAAAGATCTAATTAGCACATTTACCTAAATAGGCTTTCATGGTTCTGAAGACATTAAAATTAAAATGCAAATTATAATATAGATCTGAGAACTCAGGGAGAATAATTTTAACCAAAGTGCCTGGAGGTAAATGATTCCCCTTGCTATTAGCTTACCAGGTTTTGGACTGAAGAAAGAAGAAAGAGCTTGTGTGTACATGCTAGAAGCCTTCACTCTGCATTCATGTAAGACAGTATTTACCAAACTGAGGTCTTCAGAGACATATTACTAATAGAGCAAAAAACCAACTCAGAAATCCAACACTGATTAATACCTCAAAAGAAATCAACCACAAAGCAAAGAACCATTAGGGAAGAAGAAATTCCAGTAATTAGTAGAATAATCCTAACAAAATTAATATTTCAGTCAATAAGGCCAAAAGATGTTTTTAAAGGAGATCTATCATCAATACTTTATTGAAGCCAGCTAAGTACCTGACTGATTTTGGGAAAGACTCCTCCAAGACAGGAAGGCTTTTTTGGAAATGTGAATTTTGATGAGTTGAACTGAAGACTCATGGCACATCCTGGGAAGGTACAGTTGTAACAGGATTCAGGGAAAGTAAGAAAGGATGCCACTTGATGGATAAAACTATGATTGGTGATCAATTTTTGAATATGTATAATTTGGAAAGACTCAAAACCATATCTGTGCATTTATTAATTGTATTATCTACTCTAAGGGATGATGAGGTTTAAAAGGAGTGTTTTCATGGTCCTTGTAAGCCTAAAAGGTTTTAAGGAATTAATGATGATAGTAATGAAATGAAATAATAAGTGCTAACCTTTTACCTATTTTTTTCTCCACTTAATCCTTATGGCAAAGCCATTAGGGAACATCCTTCATTTAGAACAAAGTTAGATGTGATAATTTTGCAACAGAGATATGCTGCATGTAAATTTCTCCTTTGTAACATCTTCTGTATGAAAAGAAAGGAGGAACTCTATGGAAATTATAAGCAACAGTAGTTACTCCCATTTATTATGGACTGACTGCTTGACACATGCTATTTCACGATGCACACGGCTGTTATCTCACGCAGCATGCATGACTCCAATATCAGTACACAGTCGACACATCATTATTTTACAAGGGGGACCATGCTATCTCTGAGGGACTATGGGAACAATGATGTTTCATAGTGCAGGTGACAAAACCTGGTCTTCTTACCAAATTTTGCCTGACTCCAAAGCCTACTTTTACTTTATTGGGAAAGGTTGACCTGTGTCTTTCCAGAAGATATGTCTGATCCCCAACTCCCATGGGATGCTTCATTTCCTGTGTGACTGTGCTCAGGGATACCCTGAAAGTTGGTAAAACCATGCCTGGGGTTCCTGTGTGGTGTCTCTGGAGATACCTCTGTTAGTGTCTGTGCACAGAATTAAGAAGATCACTCTCATCAATGTAGGCGGGCATCAACCAATCTATTGAGAGCTTGAATGAAAAGAAAGGCAGAGGAGGGGTGAATTTGCCTTGGTGTGAGCTGGGACAGCCATCTTCTCCTGCCCTTGGGCATCTGCCACTTCAGGTTTAAGGTCTCTGAACCTGGATCTTTCACTCGTGGCCCACAGAGGGATGCATAGATACACTTGTCTCATTTTCTCTGGAAAAACTTAATACATCCAAGTACCTGTGTGTGACCTTCTTTGGAAATTATGCCCTTATAAATATAATTAAGGATCGCAAACTAAAATAATCCTGGATTGAGGGTGACCCTGAGCCTAAGCACGGTGCCCTCGTAAGAGAAAGGATGCTTGAGACAGACACGTGGAGACAGGAAAAACAGGCCTTCGAAGATGGAATCAGAGATTCCAGTGTGTGGTCACAGGTCCAGGAGTACTGAGAGACTCCAGAAGCTGGAAGAGTGGGAAGGATTCTCCCCTAGAGTCCGTCAACCCTTTGAGATCAAACTTCTGCCTTCTAGAACTGAAAGACTCCATTTCTGTTGGCTTAAGACACCAAGTTTATGATATTTTGTGGTGGCAGTCCTAGGAAGCAACTGTGTATATAGTTAAGACAAATGAGTATGGAAACCAAGGAAAAGCCAGTGAATCCAACATATTTTAAATGAGATACACAAAAATCAGGAAAATCTTCAGATTAATTAAATGCTATGTGAACTTTTCAACTATCTTCCAGAGGATCGCAGCTCTAACAGAGAAAGTCTAAGTTTACCTTTCTTGGGGGAAGAAAAAGTTATGACCCATAATTTACAATGTGATAGGAAATACATTTTACAGACAAGCTCCAACCACCAGTGTAGTGGGATCTTATCAAGATGAAGATAATTACTTGAACTCCATTGCATTTAAACAACTATACAAAATGTGTTTTCTCAAAGCTTTCTAATGTCTCAAAAACTCAGTCAGACATATGAAAATGCTATTTATAAAAATAACTCCCTATAAATAACATTGTATTGTTATTCTATGCATTTTTTTTTACAATAGAATAAGAGCTTTCTTTATAAGGAAAAACTCTAATACCACATCTTTTCATTGCCTACAGCTTTAAACATTTTCAGAGGCAGAAACTATGGTAATAGCAGTTTGCAAATGAAGTGGTTTGTAAATCTTAAACTGCAATTTTCTCCCAAACAAAACAACAACTAAAAAAAAAAAAGCTCTCTAAGGAGAGATGAAACTGAGTGTTTTATTTGGCCCTCAGATGTTGTCGGATGTTTTCAACAAAAAAATACCCTCCATTTAAAGAGCACCTACATCTTTGCACCAAAATCTTCCCTTCTCTTCTATCTGCCCATGGGATGGGGGATGAGGATCTCATGCCAGCTAGATGCATTATTCTTTCCTTTCTGTGTGGATATTCCACAGTTTGAAATTTCCTTCAAAATTTAAAAAAAAAATAGGAACAGTCATAACTACAATCTATTGCTTGTTTATTATACCTCTACCAAACAACCAATGTAGCTATTGATATACCGTTTACATTTACTAGTATTCAGACATATTTTGGCAAGTTTTATTATTTTATCTCATAAAACCTGAATTTGTTTAAAGCCTCCACTGATGATGGCATCATTTAACATGTATTTGGAAATCATAAAAAGGGACAAGCAGTCTCTGCTTTAGAAAACTTCCTCTGATTTTTCAGGGATCTATTTAAATTCATACCATTAACAGAAAACACAGTCTCATTTCTATTGGTCTCCATCTAAAAATTTAATGTCCCCATCATCAGACTCAGTCGTTCTTCTCTGAAACTGTGGTTAGCCCACCCTAGGGTTGCAGTCATAGCCTAAAAACGTTTAATTTAGGTTCAACTGGAGCTAAGTAAAGCCGACAGCTGGAGGAGGAGGGTAAGAGAACAGCAGATCCTCAATGGGGTAGTAGAATAATGAGATTATTTTTTTCCTTGTATAGCTAGGAGGTGGCATGCTATATTGGGAAGAAGATGAGCTTTACATTCATTCTAACTAAATCCAAACTGCTGATTTGCCCTCTCCACGGATAATTACTTCACTTCTCTGAACCCCATTCTTTACTTGGCTGAAAAATGAGAATAGAGATATTGCTAGGATTAAATAAGATAATGGATGGAACAGTGCAGCGTTCAGAACTCGAATAATAATCAGTTATGTGGGAATTACCTCCAGCGAACCCACACCGTCTTACAACTTGTATCTTTCTTCCGGAAAAGACAGTCCCCGCAGCAGAACTGCAATGGAGTAGCAGAGTCATCATTTGGCTGTATAAATCATGCCTCATATGGAATTAACAGAATCGGAGAAATTTTAAAGACAGGCTAGTGCTTCATTTGGTAGCATCACTGGTGATTGGCAAATGGATAATAGAATCAAACCTACTTATTTGTATTCAGCAATAGGAATCTTCTTCCTATTATGTCTCCGTGTCTTCAAGATGACTGAAAAGGAAAAAGGAAAAGCTGGCTCTGGCCATGGCAGCTGTCCATTATCACGAGGCCAAGTATAGAATCCATGACGGACACAAAAATACTTTTTAGATTTTGTGAATTCAGGATCAAACCTGGCTTTGGGTACCCTTGAGTCCAACTGCAATCAAATCAAAGCTTTGAGACTTTTTGAGGTGGAAGTGGTGACATTGTGAAGGATCAAAGAAAAGAAAAATTCAGTGCAAATATGAACAAGTCTTGTGAATTTTTAGCTGGGGTGGTGCTTAAGTATAACGGTAGGGTCCACAGTGAATATACAAAAGCTGATTGGAATAGCTTCTTCAAAGCAGGAGGGTCATGTTTTGAAGTCTGAAGAGCATCTGAAAATGTGGCATGTCTGATACCTGTATTTTAACAGGGAAATAGCCAGAGAAACAAAGGCAAAGCTCCCTGAATTACTTCTCAAAGGGCCGCTCACTATTTTAATTCCCTCCAACATATCTGCTGATAATTCAGTCCAAATTTTCCCAAGAAACACCTTCAAAATTCTGTGAGCCTTCTTTAAAAAGACTAGAATTTATAAGGAAGATAAAAGTTTTGTACAAAAGCCTGTGAAAATGGGACATAAATGTCATTTTCTATGACTTTACTCCTTATCATGCTATCCTGTTTTAATAATTCAGATTTAGGACACTGAACACAGCATTCGCGTGCCATTTGTATTTGAATAATTATATCCTTCATGGCAATTCCTGTTAACTTTTAGGTATTGGGATCATGCTTGGAGTTAGATTTCCCTATCATACAATACTGTCCTATGAAGGGAAAGATCAGCCTTGACATGTTATTTCAATTGGTAACACCGTCCCCAAAAATATCATGCCTCACCATGCTCCCACCATTTTATTCTGATAATTGAGAAGATTTCATTTTTCAGTCCCTTGAATACCAACATTAGAATTTACATCCGACAACAATCTGATATTCTAGTGAATTCCATACAAAAATGAGGGGCACAGAACCCCAGGGAACTTAGCTTCTTTTTGATACTATCTTCACAGTGTCCACCATAGTTCATAATCTGAAATTTGAACAGGGAGTCCTAAAGGGAGGTGGGTGTGACTCACATCCTACTTTAAACACACACTGTGGGATTTATTTTGGGGCCATCCCATTGGAATTTACCTGTCCTTCATTGCAGGTCTTAATCATTGTCAGAAGAGTCACTTAATGGGTGAACAGAATGGAGGTCAGAGTACTTGACAGCCCTCAGGACCTGGGCTTTATCCATCATGTCAAAATAAATACTGTGTTCCATGGAAAAAAAATTGGGAAATATCCTGTATTGCATCCTACATTTAGGAACTTCAAGATGCTTATTAGGCCTAAAGAAAAACAGCCCAGATACTTTGAACATGGTGGGCAGGGATAAAGTATGTGGGGATAAAGCACCACGTTCTTCAAAAGGCCTAGCAAAGCACATGGTCTCTTGACACAGCAAGTTCACTTCACAACTTGATTCAAGAAAACAAATTAAGGATCTTTGCAAAGATATGGTTAATTTTAACATTGCAATAATGGTCCATATAATGCAAAATGAAATTGAACCCCTATCTCTCACCCTGCACAAAACTCAACTCAAAGTAGATCAAGTACCTAGGAATTAGACCAGAGACTCTGAACCTAATAGAAGAAAAAGTAGACCCAAATCTTCATCAGGTGATTATTAATACTTCATTTGTTTACTTTGGTAAATTTGATATTCTTCTTTTATCTGCATTTCTGCTTTTTCCCCAGTGTTAATATAAATAAGTTATTTTGAACAAAAAAATAACATTTTTCAAAAGAGCTGGTTTCACCACCTAATCATTAGGATGCTATAGACACACTGTCAATCATGGGGGGGAAGGGGTAGCAGAGCTCTTGTTTCCAGCCAGAAGGGACATCATTGGTGGGACAGACACATGTATTATACTCATACTACACATGAGGGTGTTAATAACCATTCTATTTTAAATACCTGCAAACTGAAAACAACCCAAATATTAATCTGCAATAAAACAGAAGATAAACTGCAGTATACTCACACAGGAAATGAGTGTGAACTATAGCATCTCCAACACAGATGGATCTGTGAAATTTAATACACAACAGAAAAAGTTGTACAGAGGACAGTGTAATATACACTCTTCACCAATGGCCCCAGTTCTGGGGATGGACCAGGGGTGCCTTTACCACTGAGATACTTCCCTGGCTTTTTCTCTTCTATTTTTTTTTTTTTTAAATACAGAGACTTGTTGAGTTGCCCAGGCTAGCCTTGAACTTTCTATTCTCCTACCTGAGTCTCCTGAATCACAGGGATTACAGATGTCGCCACTGACAAGACCCATTTTTGAATATGTAAAGTTCAAAAATGGGAAAATGTATCTGTAGTTTCAAAAGTCAGGACCCTGTTTACCCTTGGGGTAGAAGGTTCTGGAAGGGGCTTGAAGGAGTCTAGCAGGATATAGGTAAACTCCATTTCTTGATCTAGGTCCTGATTGCAGGACTGTATCTACTTTGTGAAGAGTAATCAAGTTTTGCAGCTATGATTTCTACACACATTTGTGGAGCTTACGCTTTAATAGATCTGACTTCAAGGAAAGAGTTGCTTTCAGGCTGGGGACAGGAGAGCTGGGGACCTCCTGACATGCACACTGTAGGGAGAGAGGAGAGCAGTTTAAGAAGACACTACAGTGTGTCAATTAAGAGTTCTGGGTTCAGAGCCAGAGGAACTAGACTAGTCCCTGTGAGACCAGGAAGAAGTTAGAGGAGGTCAGAGGTGGAGTCAGGGCCAGACTATGGGAGACCCTGTGGAGACAAGATAAGGACTTGGGGCCTGACTGTAGTGTGATGTGAAGCCATTTCTGTGAACAGGAACAGAAGAAAGGAACTGCATCAGAGAGGATCACAACAGCAAATCTGCAGGATGGCTTGCGCTGCCTCCCAGCTCCCACAGAGCTTGTCTGTCTCCAGGACAGTGAGGCTGGACTAGGTTCTAAGGATAAATCTTAACTGTGGCAGAAGAACCAAAGGGATGAGGGAGAGTGAGACCCTGCGATCTGGAGAGAGAATTTTGAGACAGATCATTCCCACAGCAGCAGCCTTGGGAGCAGGTGAAAAGCTACTTGGGGTTGAGAGGAGACTCCTTTCTCTTCTGCACTCTGTGTTAGCCTGAGGCCAAAAGAACAAAGATAAAAACCAAAATGTCTTATAAAACCAAAACCCAAAAAGCAAATCCCAAACTCCTATTGTTCTTTCGCTAATATAGACAAATATCCAAATGAACTTTCTCTCCTCCATGCTGGATCATGCCCTGACGTCGATTGTAGTATTCCTTGGCCAAAAACAAAACAAAACAAAACAACACAAAACAGAACAAAAACACAGTTAAGATAAATACAATGTTCAGAATGTTATTATTTGGTCATATTTAAAACCCTTAATAATAAATAGGGTTTTATAATGATAAAAATTGAAAGATTATAAAATAAAATCTCCTCCAAATAAAGTAGATTGAGAGAGTCAGGGTTCTCTCTTTTTGTGTGAATTGCTAGGTACATTGTTAGTGAAGAATAAATAAAAGCTCTACCATTTTTGGTGTCATCACAAGTAGGAAAGAGTATCTCCTTTTACATTTCTAACACTGTCACTTCAGGAATTCAAGTGTAATAAACTGAAGCATGCTGCTCCCCCTGAATCCCTACGTGAAGTTCTAAATCTCAGTTCGTCAGAATGGGACTGAGTTTGGAGCCAGGGCCTTGGGAGAGGTAACTAATTGACAATGAAGTGCTGAGGGTGGTTCCCAATTCAGCATCATCTGATGTCTTTATAAAACAGAGCATCTCTCTGGATGTAGACACACACAGGAAGACTGCTTGAAGATGGTCATCTCCTGGCCAATGAGAGAGGCCTCAGGAAAAGCCCACCAGTCCTGCCAACACCCTGACCTGGAACTCCTAGCCTTCAGAATGGTGAGCAATAAATGCCTGTTGCTTAAGCCACCCAGCCTGTGAGACTTTTACTATTGCACCCTGGTAACCCAATCCACCAGCTGACAACTACCATTCCATCTTCCAGGAATGAGCAAGTTTCCTGGGGGAGGTTCCTCCATGTTACCTCAGAACAGGACACCCAGAGAGGGTCAGCACAGGGTCTGAGAGTGCGGGCTTCAGAGTCTGAATGTGACTTTGAACCTGGGCTTTGCCAGTTTGAATTTGAAGGTACTACCCCCAGAAACTCACTTTTCTGAGCCTTATGACTAACAACACCTACCTCGGAATGTGTTGTGAGCATCAAAACAGATCATGGAAGTCCAGTAATGTAAAGTTTCCTAGCAAATATTTATATCATAAAAGTATCATTTTCCTTTTCCCCTTTGGTAGGGAAGGAAATTCAACAATAAACAGTGTTAGTAGTCATATTACTGTCAAGGTAACTGGTCTACAAGGTAGAGTCTTAATAACTGAACACTAAGTCACGTGATTTGAAGAAAGATAATGAGTCTTTTTGTTGTCTTTGGAAGACAGAATTTCAATTCATAAGATGAAAGTCAAGCTGTTAGATTTCTAGGGCTGCCACAACACTGCTACAGAATAGGTGGTGTAAACGACATTAGTTAATAACCTTGTTCTTCTGGAGGCTGAAGTCCAGGGTCAAGTTGTCAGCAGGTTTGGATTCTCTGTGTTCCAAAACAGAATCATTGCCCTGTGGATTGGTTGACCAGTGGTTATCTTCCTCTCTCTCTGCCCTCTCATGGTCTCCCCTTTGCACCTGGTGTTTCTCCCTTTTATGAGGATGTTAGTCCTGCTGGACTGGGGTTCCACCCTCATCCTCCTCATTCCAGGTAAATGACCTCTTCCAGTCCTTGTCTCCAAAGATAGTCACATTCTGAGGCACTGAGAGCGGGTGCTTCCATACACAAACTCTGGGTCACACAATTCATCAATAGATGGCCACCACCACTTCTATGAGGACCACCAGGTCGAAGTGGGTGTGCACACGTAGGATGTGTGTGGATGGACACATGCAGGGACAGCCACACAAGTTACAATGCATCTGTGTCAAAAGGGGGTGGGTGGCAATAATTTCATTATTTTCAGCTATTTAAATGGTTTAGTCCTGAGAAGGAACCAAATGACACTGTAGCAGAGGCGTTTTCTCTCCTCTGGTATTATTTAAGGACCAAAAATGAGGACTACCAACTCGATGTTAAAGGTCACTCAGGGTCTATCCTTTGGCCTTTTGAGGATGAACCTTTTCCCTTTTGTATTTCCTCTGAGTATTTAAAATAGTCTTGAAGAGTCAGTTAGAATTGATTTCGAAAAGTCTGTAGTGCACAGCGAATCTGCTTTGGGAACAGCACCCCCAAATATGACCCAGACATTTCAGGGGCAGACTAGCATGATGACGGCTACTGTGCCCTCTGCTTTGGGGCAATGCTTTCTGTACACATTATGCCTCCATTTTTTATGATATAAGGCTGGGTGTGTTACCTAGAAGGAGTGGCTTAGCTTTGGCAGACACTGCCCCACTTTTCTGAGATGGATGCAAAGTGACGTGGGAATGCAGTCATTTACCAGTACTGTGATGCTTCCTCACCTTCTCAGACAGATGCCATTGAAGGGCCTTTGCCTTCTGTCCTCAACCATCCAACCAATGCTGACGATAGGAATAGTCACCACTGTGTGCCAGGGGGTTCTCAGTGCTGGTACTGCAGTGATGAACAGCATCGCATCAGGTCTCATGCAGCTAAGAATCTTGACCCCAAAAGGTTCAGAGGCCCTGACCTACAGCAGGAGGTGCCTTGTCACCACTATTCTCTGTGTTCCAAAAGGGAATGACCGCCCTGGATTGGTTTACCAGTGGGTGTCTTCCAAGTCATTTATAAGCTTCATGACATTTTGTCACATGAAAGTAGTGACTATGGGAAGTCAGTCACAGCTACTACATCTGAGATTATCCTTGTACACACATGTGGAGACATAGACCATAAATGTATATTGATATATAAATTATATTTGCATTCACATGTATGATTATATAAAAACTTACCTGTTTTAGATTATTTCACTACTATGCATTTCCACCTCAATAATAAAATGCAAAATTATATTAATTTAATATTCTGTTTTAATGTCTTAGTTATTAGACATGTTTTGCTACATAGAAAATTTGACTTCATTTTAATGCTTTAGAGAGAGCAACTTACATAGAATAGACATTCAGCAATATATCATTTAGTAGATATTCAGTAATGTTGGTACAAAGATCTAATGAGTTATAGGATGGATGAATGGGTAAATAAACTAACAGTCCCATATTGAGAAACTAGGTTTTTAAAGCTCATATGTGGGAAGGATATATTAATTTGCTTGACTATAATCACTTCACTGCATGTATCGCAAAACATTATATTATATACCATGAATATGACAAAGGAAATTAAGTCAGTATTTTGAAGTGATTTCTGCAGTTAGCAGTATTCATAATAACCAAGATACTGCATCAGCCTGTTAACACGTGAATAGTGTGGTTTATATGCACAATCGGATACTATCCAGCCACAAAAAAGATAAAACCTTATCGTTGGTGAAAGAAGGATGAAACTGGAAGATATATGAAGTGAAATAAGCCAGACACAGAAAGACAAGTACTGCGTGATCTCACAGAAAAGTTACTCTCACAGATGTGGAAAGTAGAATGGTGGTCATTCACTGAGGGACCAGGGAGTGGGAGAGGCTGGCCAATAAGAGCCAAGTCACGGTGAGATGGCAGGAGTAAGTTTTGCCTTTCACTGCTCAGTAGGTGACTACAGATAACAATAATGCATCTCAGTTTTCAAAGTAACTAGAATAAAGGATTTTGAAGGTTTCACCACAAAGAATAAATGTTTGATATGATGAATATGCTAATTATCCTGATTTGATCATTATGCAATATATCAAAACACTGTAAATTTGTATGTTATGTCAATTAAAACAAAAAGTGCTAAACTATTTCTCTAGCAATAATTGCAAAAAGTATGCAAAATTGATTACCACAGTGTGCCACTTCCTGAGGGAAAATAGCTGCAAAGCTTTTCCTGTAGCAGCACCATGTTGCTTTCAGGGACCAGGGTGTCTCATGGACCCAGAGGCCGGCATGATGGACTGGATCTCCCATTGTGTTTGACCCTGTCTCCCCTCTCAACAGAGCCCATGAGCCCTTCTTGATACCATGTCATCCTCCTCACAGTCCATCCCTTGACTCATGGGACTTAATGTAGCTTTTTCTTACAAAATTGTAATAGAAGGGCTACTCACAGGGCCACATGCATTCTTTGGAACAAGAAGACTCCATGAAGCAACAGCCACACTCTAGACCTGAAAACTTTCTCATTTCTATAAACTAAAATAGACTATAATCTTTAAAAAATAAAAAGAAACTAAAAATTGTTGGCATCTTGTTCAAATTAATAATGATCTATAAGTTTAATATAATCTATTATAGTATATATACATATACCCATATATAGCATGTATTATATATAAAACTATATATAACATTCTAAATAACAAATATGCATATTTTTAATATATATATAAAACTAACTTAAAACTACCTTGCAAGTATTGATTGCAAGGTAGTACATATATATGTATATATACTTACATATACATGTTCTATATTATATTCTATATACATATATATAGCATATTATATATATATGCATGAAAGTAATCTAAAACTATTTTGCAAATATTGATTGCAAGGTAGTTTAAGGTAACCAAATAGTAGAGGTCAATAGTTGGCTTATAGAGATGCTACTGAAATCTTCTAGAACTCTTCTTGCTAAATGGAATAATGGTACTAGCCCAAAGGAATGGTAGACATAGAGGTAATGAACTATTAAGCTATTGAGTTAGTATTGATAGGAGTAATCCCTACAACCAAATTCTGAGCAGCCTACTCCTAAGGTAAGAAGTGTGCATTATTCACTTGCACCCATACAAGAATACCATCTGCTACTTGATGGCATCACTTGTCTCTCTGCAAAAAAAAAAAAACGAAGCCTTTGGGGATAGTAGGCCTGATGCTCTCATCTAATTATAAGTTAGGTAATTATATCTTGCTTAGCTACATTTCCCAAGTAGTTTTATTTGAATTTCTTGCCTAACTCCAACACCTTAATTTTATTTTCTATGCTAACTCTTGCCAAGAGCTGCAATGCACTGTTAATCAGCCCCTTGATTCAGGAGCAGATGTAGGGACCGTGCCATCCCATCAGTGGGCTAAATGACTCCTGAAAGCACTGGGACATTATCCTTCAGGCTGTGATAGAGATGCAGAATCTGGACCATGGTGGATAAAGGACAAAGGACCCTTGAGGAGGGAGTACTTATTGGGTAAGGTGTGTGATGTGACGTTGATAATGAGCCAGATTAGGAGAAGGGGTTACATATTTGATTTGGTACCATCTTGGCATCTTAGGAAATAAGTTGAAAACTGGTGTTGAATTATCTTGGAAAAAATTGACTGGCCTTTCTTGCAAACTTATTAAAACATCAAGACCAAGGTATATGCCTTGAGAATGTAGGTTGGTAGACCACTTAGTGCTTTCATTAGTGATAAGTAAAGACCACGTGACTTTAGGGCCTGAGCTGCAAGTCCAGCCTGCAGGTAGAGCTGTGTCATAGCACAGCCTGGTAGAGCAGAGGGTTTGGTGTTACCAGAGGAAAGTTCTGAATTTAGAATGTTGGAGCAGAACAATTTCCTCCCAGTCCAGAAGTCATGCACCTCTATTCAACGACTCCTGCTGAAGTGCTCTGCTCCAGAGTCCAGGGAGGCTTCTTTGCATGGCGTGGACAGTGGCACTTGGTGAGAGCTCAGCTTTACTGAATTGGGTTGACACTTAATTAATGAAAATTTTGTTTCTAGAATAAAAATACAAAGCACACAACTAAAATTTAAACATTTTGGAAGAGAAGAACCATAGAAAAATGATACTATATTCTTAAAAACAATACATTGAACATACAATGAAAAATTTTGTCTTCTTAAGACAAAGAAAGGAGGAACACTTCTGATGCTGAGTTTCCTGGAGCCCTGAGTCTGTGACCTGCCAGTTCAGTGTAGGAAAGATGCTCAGGATAGACAAATACATCACTGGGAAACAGGTTTTAATAACCACGAATGGGACAGCAGCCCAGGGGACACAGGAGTCTGTCTCTGTCTTATTGCATACGTGTGCTGGGTGGGTGGGGGTGTCTAGGGGGAGCAGGAGCATCTTGACAGGGAAGAGTGTGCTGGGTTCCATCTGGCCCTTGCCTCCCTCAACACAAATGGTCGGAGTCAGATGTTAAGTACAACAGAATTCCAGAGACTCACCAGCAAAACTCTTCAAAACATCTTTCACAGTGGATCACTGCCTTAATGGTATAGGTCTTATTCATTTTCAAAACATCTATAAAAATTATACTTGTACTTTAGAGAGAGTAGATGTTCAACACTTAGTGTTTCAGGAGATGAATGAATGAATGAATGAGCAATTTCAAAATGGACTGTGAAGATTGTAAAAAGCAAAACGATGAGTACAAAGTAATGAAGTGATGGAAACCTTTTGTGCTAACGTTTAATTAAATGATAAATCCAATACATCTGGCAGCAGGGTCTTTGCTGCCTGGGTAGGATGGTTTTAAAGCAAAACAATCTAAGTACTAGGCCTCCTGTGAAATTAGTAAGGGCATAGCAAGAAGGGAAAACTATTTGTACCCTGTGCTAACGGAGTGATCTAAGTCAGAGGCCCAAACTTTTTCCTCTTGGACAAGTGGAGTTGGTCAGAAAACAGATCAGATGAGAGAAAGTTCTACATTCAAAGAAAAAGATGCAAAATGAGTAAATTGGAAAAGAAAGACTTCTTAATGATCTTGTTCAGGGCTGGCTATATGGACTTCAACAGTGTACATCAGTCAAAACTGCTTATAAGGGTTTGCTGGTCCTCAGCGGTACCACATAAGTCACACCCTCACTGCTTCACATGGCTCATAAACAGATACGAGTATTTTTATAGAAGTAGCATAGTTATAAAGAAATATAAATCCCACTGTATTAATTAATTGAAGCATCATTTTATATTCTGAGGACATCCAGGTAGGCTCTCCGGAAAACTAATGAATCAGAGGATAGAGGATAGGAAATTATTATTAATATTTGCAAACACTGAGAACATGTTTGTGTTTTGTTATTTTGCTTTCCACCTCATTTCAGTTTCTTTGCAATTTTCAAAGCAATCTCTTAGGGGGAGAAAAAGGCATTATGTAAATTTAGCATCCAGCGAAGTTCATACTACATCACCTCATTAGGCAACATCCTGGTAGGTTTCAGGAGTTCTTTAAAATAAAATGCATTCTGCTTTTCCTTTCTCCTTCTCAGGGGTAAGTCTACTGTCAGTCTTCAATGAATTTAATATATGCGGCTATGAGTTAATTGTGTTACTCTCTCGTCATTGCCCTTTGTAGTCTCGCACAGTGTTATCTTCCTTTGTGTTACCATGTGATGCGTTTCCAGTGGAATTTCCTGCAACAAATGCATGGCTTGTCACTAGTATTTTAACAACAATACACAAATAGATAATAAGGTTTATTCCCCCCAATGGTTTTCTGTAACTTGGCGGTATTTATTATCACAAAGCAACAAGGAGTCAGTGGTTTTACATGTCACAAGACGTTTTTGCTGAGCAAGTTATTTTTTTATCTTCATAGTCAGTTTCAAATGGGAAGCTCTAACAAGAAGAAATGACCTAAATATCTATAAAAGCTACCAAGAGATAAAAATACTACATTTGTGTATTCCATTTGATCCCCATGGGGGACCAAAATTCAAGTTTCCTGGCAAAGGATGCAAACATCTCAATCAACATCATTTTTCCCCTCCTCTTACAAATGAGAAAAGATAAAGGATGTAGTTACAGGTAAGCCACATCTTCTGCATCTACTCTGATCTTCCTTTGCTTTCCTTTCACTCTTCTTTGGGAAGAAAATTCAGCTACCTCTGTGCAATAGCTTATCATTCTTTCTTATGTATGTATGTATGTATGTAAGTATGTATGTATGTATGTATTTATTTATGCCAAGAAATAGAGAATTGGAAAGAACTTAAGAGATCATCTCTGTTATCCAGCACTGTCTGGTGTTTGGTTCTAGGAGGCTTCCCTGAGGGTTCTGCAAGTAAGATTGTCCTCTGCAAAGTCAAACTAAAACATCAACACTTCATGGAAGGATTGGGACAAAATTACCACAAGAGACTACATGGCTCCAGGCCAGCCTGATGGAATACATTAACAGAATTAAGCAAAATGGGAAGGGAAGGAAGCTGGAAAGAAGGCCCAGGAGGAGGGGGAGGAGTGAGCAAGGCCAACTCTGTGTGCGTTCAATTACAGCCCAGAGAAGATGACCCCCTGGTCCAAAGGTAGCCAATTACCTTAAACTCCCACATCATCTAATTGATGCCTTGTGTACTGATTCCATGCTCAAGAGCAGGCATCTGATTCTCCTTTGGCTCCCCACAAGGGAGTCCTACAGGGAGAGATTTGACGGGGTATGGAACACAAGTGTCCAGTTCCCTCAGCATTCCAGTTTTTCATTACAAATTAATACCCTGGCATCCAGGTTTATAATCTGTCTCTCCATGTTCACTGCCTACAGAGATGTGCCGGCCAAATCATCCTATTCCTTCTGCAGTTACTTTTCTTATTTTACATTATTTAATGGTATTTTGATTGTAGGTCTCTCTCTCACAGACTGTACTGATAAATCAAGTTCTACTGAAAGAGTCTGACTTTGAATTGCAGGAAACTCATTAGAGTAATGTCAGATACCTTGAGAGACAGCATTTGAGACTTCTCCACCTCATGTAATTTCATCTCCCAGAATCTGATGATGCAGACCAAGCTCCTTTTCCTTTCTGAAACTTCTAAACCTCATGTATGGGGAAGCATTTCATCTCAGCTACCCCAAGAAGCTGCTTCAGAGAAAAACCTCTGCTAAATCCTAAGTGAAGACTGATTTTTTTTCCCCCTATTTTCTCATTAAAAATGAAAATTTCAAGGCAGTTCAATATTATTTTTATTTTCTCAAGGATTGCTTTTTTTATAGACCTTTCTCCTCCACATATAACCCCAATTATATTTTTCTTCCTCTGATGGTTCATACCTTTTAAAAAGAAAAAAATTCTCTGAACCATGGCCTACACATATTTTATACATTTTACTTGAGTGGGTGCTGCCCCTGTCCTGAGGTACTTCTCAAAACAGGGAGGTAGCAAAGCTGAAATGGTAGAAAAACCAGTTCTTAAAAAACACTGATTACATATTTTCACAATGTTCTTATCTCTGAACATGATTTATTCACATTGGGCTATGTTACTTAGATCTTTATTACCAATATTTGACAAAACTCAGACTCTTCCCATTGCCCACGTACCTGCTTTGGGTGAAATGCTCTGGATTCATCTATATAATATTATATTTCAATTTTAACTTTTTCTGACTTTCCTATGTCCCTTTTAATCTCAAATTCTCTTGTAGTTAACAATTTAGTAATTTCCAATCAACTTTTCATTTTTTTCCTTCCTGATTATTCTCCCCACAAAGGTTGTTTTCAAATTGAATAACAAATACCTATTGTGCATCTAAGTGATTTGATTTGTTTGAATTTTAAATAAGCCCAGTGTCTTGTTACTTTTAAAGACGTCTGTTCCAAGCAATGTGGAAATCCACTGGGACCGACTATCCCTCATGTCAGAGTTTAAAAAGAACATAACTCCCATGGGTGAATTCGTACCAATACACACACACACACACACACACACACTCACACACACGCACACACAGACACAAAGTGCCTTGTTTAATCTCAGTTTTTCCATCTAATTCCTGACTAGAAGGAGGAAAACGAATTACCTAGAAATAGAAGGAGCAAAGAAGCAATTGCAATTGATATAACTTCATTATCAGGCTTAGAGGACATTCTAAATGTTGTTAATACCTATATTTAGAAAGAAATTTTAAAATATCTCAAAGACAAATATGCACTTTAAAATCATCTGTTACTTTAATCTACCTTTTTGATATTTCTTATGACTTTTAATAATTTGTCTGGTTATTACAACATTCAAGTCATTTGTGCAATCTATTTGTGCACATCCATGTGCAATGACAATCAATTAGGAAGTAAAGGTTTCTTAATTAATACTATTTCATTAATATTTCCTGTTTTACCTTAGAACCTTATAAATTATTCTACCAGTTCTTCTCTTGCAAACTCATAAGTGTGGCTTATAGAACTAAACCTTAGTTTGTTCTTCGTTATGTTTCAAGCTTCCTTTTATGAACTTCAACATTTCACATTGTAAATTAATTTTGTTTTAATTACCATTCTGATGTTTTGAAAGAGAAATAAAATGAAAAATGGTTCCTAGATGGCTGCCTTCTAAAAATAAAGATTAGTTGATTTTAACATTTCTGCCAACTGAAGATTATGATCACATGAAATTTGTGAAATACTGTGATCAACCCCTGGCCAGAACTGCAGAGTGGGCCCTGTTTTCCAGTTGTGTCCCTGTCCCCGCTGCCCTGGTCTCCCCCAAGGACCCTTCCTTCTGCTTGTGGGCTCAATGCTCTCTTTCCTGCCACCCAGGGTAGTTCCTCTCTGGGTGTCTCCTCCCTTGTCCTTGCCCTTCCCATGAAGAACACTGAACCCAACAGAGTTATTTTATTCTCTTGACAGGAAACAATCCCCTACTGGAGAGAAAAAGCCCTTCTGTCTGTGATGGTCATATTTCATGTCTGCCTCAGCATCCTGCTGTCCATCTCTCGGGTGCTACCCCACTTGACATTTCTGATCTTTCCCATCCTAACAGGATCTCTAAAATGTATAAGGTAATTAGTTATCAAATTAATAAGTTAAGAATGCAACACAGGATCTCTCACTCGTGTTAGACTTCAGCAGAGAAGTTTCTTCTGCAATATCAAAAACTAAGTAAAAGAAAGAAAATATCAACATTTTGCTTCCATATTTTATGTCTGAAAAGAAAGGGCAAACCTTTTGCAATATTTTTCGGTTTCATCAATATGCAATTTGCATGTTCTGTTAGGAATAAAAAACATGAAAACCAAGTGCTCTGTAGAAACAGAGACGTGTTGCATTTCCTTCACATCAAATGTTTTTCAATAAGGTTCCAAGTTGTCATCTAAACCAAATTTTTAATACCCTTGTCAGGGCCAAATAGAGAATATTGGAAAAAAATTAACAGGTAAGAATTCAGAGAGGAGCTTTTGCAGCTGCCTGGGTCTTTTGCTTAACAAAAATTCTCTAACCTTCATTTTTAATTATACAAAGAAATATTAATGCTGTAGTCTAGAAAAAATTAAAAATTTCCCAATTGATCTCCTTAATATGTGGCCTAATTTTCTTTCCTTCCTTTCTTCCAACTTCTTGGTGGAAAATATGAGGGTCTAAAGGCACCTAGACCTGGATTTTAATATTGGGGTTGTGGTTTATAGATGAGGTTTTCCCCAAAAGCTTACGTGAGAGGCCATGTAAGAAAGTTTAGAGATGGAATTACTGGGTTATGACAGCCTTCACCTAATCTGTGCATTAATCTCCTGATAGGAATTAACTGAATGGTAACTGGAGACAGATAGGGTGTGGTTGGCAGAGGTGGGACACTGAGGGTAAGTCTTTGGGGCATATATTCTGTCCCTGATGAGTGGAACACTCTCTCTGTTTCCTGATGGCCACATTCTGAGCTGCCTTCCTTCCCCACACCCTTCTACCATGATGTTCTGCTTCACCTTGGTCCTAGAGCAATGGAGTTGACCATCCACTGACTGAGACCTCTGAAACCATGAGCACCAGATAAACTTTTCCTCCTCTAAAATGGTTCTTATTAGGTCTTTTGGTCACAGTGATGAAAAAGTTGACTCAAATAATTGGTTTGGATTTGTAACATGGTATTTAATTTTTTCCCCCTTGGGTGAATTAATGAGCCCATTTGAAGTTACGTTTCTTCAGATATGAAATGGAAATAGTGACATTGACTGAGTCTCAGAGTAGACTGAATGAGTCAATACACATAAATTCCCAGGAAAGTACTTAAAAAATAATACTAATGCCATTTCCCTTCCTTTCATTTATGTTATTACCTAATTTTTGGATAATTATTATTAAGCATTAATTATCCCACTGTATAGGCAACCATACATTTAGCCTGAATACAGATCCAGAATAAACAAACAACAGAGAAAAACATAAGCATATTACTTAAGAAAATTTACCATCAGGGTTGAGGATCATAGTGGTTATGGCCTTCCTAGTTGACAAACATGCTGAAATGTTATTCATTTTCCTATACAATTTATGTCCCCAGCCAGTGGTCTTGGTAGATTGTAAACAAACACAATAGTTAATAGAATCCACGAAGTTTCATCATTCATTGGTGGGAAAATAATGGCTTAGGAAACATAGTCTTTGAAATAATCTTCATACGATTTCATTCACAGGCACTTCTACAAATGTGAAGTCCTTCAACTTTATTCTCTGAGCTTCCTTAACATTACCTGTACTGTACATGGCAAAGGAATCTGATTCAGTTCTAGGAGTTAGAGGGAAAACCCTGCAGAGTAATTCTGATGGGGTGACAGAATAGCACTGCAGGTCTCGAGCGAGTATAGACATGGGACACTCTTACTTGACTCAATGGGAATGCTTCCCTTGAGGCAGAATTCTGAGAGAATGATTGAGTTATTGCCACATCCCTGTGGGCACATGGTATTTTGGTTGAAATGTGGAATAAAGCCATCAACAGCTTTTCTGAAACAACAGAAGGAAAAGGAAAGACTTTGAATTTTGACTTTATCTTCCTGAATGAAGCAGATCTACTTTATTCATTAAAATTGTGATTATTATAACCTTATAAAAATTTTATTTGGCAATATGTCACAGAACCCCCTGTACTTTCATCAAAAAGGGAAAGATAAAAGAATGGAAAGTCCCTTAATATCAAACCAGTGTATCTCTATTGTCCTGCCAAGTAGAGGTTTATATTCTTCAATGGAGGGAATAAATCATTCCTATTCGAGATATGGAGTTCTCAGAAGACCACTGAAGAAGTCTTTACAGACTGTGATGGTGGGTCTTATGTACAGCATCCAGTTATTCCCCAAACACAAATCTAGGTTGTAAATGTAATTAAAACCTACCATCAGTTGACCTAATAAGACAGAGGTTGTTCCAGGAAGCCTGGGTGGGCCTGTCAATCACTGAAGAGTCTCAGTATGGAACTGAGACTTCCTTAAAGAGGAATTTACACCTGTGGCAGCAGCTGCAGCTCCTGCCTGAGCCCCAGCCTGCCTTCCGGACAGCATGCCGTGGGTTTAGACTTGCCTGGGTAGGTCTCAATATCACATAAACCAATCCCTTGCAATAAATCTCTAAACATATCTTTCACTACTTCATGCCTGGATGGGTGACTGATAATATGAGCAGAACTCTAAACTCCATCTCTCCAGTTCCTAAGCCTCCCCAAATAACTCTGGCTCCCTCCTCCAGATGTCACCTCTACAAACAGGAAAGAGGGGTCACTCCAATGCTAAACACACATACCAATGCTTTAGCAATCATTATGAATTCTAAATTTATTCACTCTTTTATCCATGAGGTATCAGTAAAATCATTTCAGGATTTATAAAAGTCACATACAAAAGGATTTTATTATCATTGCTTTTAAAGTGTCAGTTTATATTTTAAGGCAAGTTTTATTTAAAAGATTTATCTTTGCTCTTTTTATATTGTCATGGCCTATAGGAGAGTATTAAGTATATGCTGAATAGATAAGTGAGCCATTTCTTAACAATAGCTAGATACTTCCCAAGGATTATTATATTAAACCCTGATTCTTTTTTTAGGATGTTATTTAGGAGACATATTTTTAATCATATCTTATAAAATATGGCAAGTTCTGCTTATTGTCATTTATGAACGTAAAAGTATGACTTAATGTCATGCAGAAAGGACTATGAGGCTAACTCGAATTCAATTTTATTTCTGAATCTGATCATATGTATGGATATAAGCAAAAACAAGAAAGGAATAGTCATAAAAGAACATAACAAAGTTGTCCATGATCACGCCATTAATATTTTCTCATTCATTGTTGTACTGTTTATCATTTTAAAAGTTTAAAGCATATGTCATTTTATCCACCCAGTCAATCTTTTTACAGATGTGTTTTTTTCCCAGAGTAGAAGAATAAGGAGTACGGAATACTGAAAAATCATTCAAATCTAGTTTTTTAATCTTTGAAATTAGATAACAGCCATTTCTTAATTTTTACAATCTTTTACAATAAACTAAAATGCAAATTTAAAAATCTTGGCTTTATGGTCTTTTAATATATTAAGGCTTAACTAGTTTAAGTGCAACTCTATAAACTCACACTTCTCATAAATTAGAAGAAATCTGTTCATTAAGATGTAATAACGTACAAAGAAAATTTAGCTTTAGAATAATTTCTTTGGTGCTATAACTTTCGTATCTAATCTTTATTTAGAAATGATTAATAGCAGTGTGCTTTCCTGTCTGAAAACTTAGGAAAACATACAGCTAGATAACTCTAAAGAAAAATAAAGTCCATAATTCTCCTATATGCCTTGTATTTTCACTTTTATTTATAATGCTTAGCTAGAATAATCATTATTTGAATGTGACTTCTTAGAATCAAAAGCATGGGGATGAAAAATGGTGGAATGAATAAAACATCATTAGCTGTGAACATGTATGATTAAGAAGAATGGCATGAATGTACATCATACACTACCATAGAAATGAAAATTTGTACTCCATATGTGTACAATGAATCAAAATGAAGTCTGTAAAAATTAAAAAAAAAAAAGCATGGGTTCTAGCCAAACCAGGTGGATATGAAAAGACAATGTCCAAAGGCTATAGTGATGGTACAATTTTCCCAAGTTTCCCTTTGCTCCTTTTTCATTATGAAGAAAACAAAGTCATATGTAGGTGCTCAAAAAACAACAGAAATGGACACCACCACCACACATGGAATGTCTCGCCTGGAAGCTCACCACATCACCACCCTGCAAGACAGTTGGCTGCAAGGAGAAGTCAACCTATCCTTGATAATTTATCAATCAGAAATACTGGAGTTGACCAAAGGTCAGCTTGATTAATAGCACTTTTCATCATAAATAGAAACAGGGACTGACAAGAGAGAGAATGTCCTTCTGTGGTGGTTGAAGAGATGGGGTTGGGTCATGGTGGGGTTAGTTCTCCCTCTACATGTTCACACTTGGGTCAGGATGTCAGAAAGAAAGTTTTCTAAGGTAGACCTGCTGATCCAGCCTGCCTGCTGCTAGCGATAAGTGGTGTTCAATGAGTTTATTCATCCCTTTGAGTTTGGTTTAACAAAATAAAGATAATAAAATCAACTGCTTAACTTTGGAAGTTGAAAGAGAGAAAGTGTCAAGAATGGTATTGGGCAGAGAACTTCATGGACTCCATTGGCCTCTCCTTTGCCTCCCTCCTCAGAGCAGCAGAGGGCAATTTCCATTCACTTCCCTCCTGAGACCTGTTATGTTCCTTTTCTGTCTTGTAACTTTAGCCTTGCCCTCTCCAAATTCTCCTTCCCAGTTTATAAACTTGCAACTCCCTCATTCTTAAAAATATCCAGAATTCCCATACCCTGGCTTTTGCTCTGCCTTCTGACTAAGCTGCTCTTCTACTCAAGCACCCTTCCTCCATTCATTCTTCAGGGGCCCCTCAAGAGCCAAAGCAGGGGCTGGCTTCCTCTTTCGGTTGTCTTACCATTAGCCACATTTCCATTTTCCTGGCTTCGGTTGTTTTTTGTTTACTGATAAACACTCATTTCTTGTGGCTTCCCCATGAAAGGCCTTCTAGTCTGATCCTGTCTCTTACCCTTCTGACCATCCTTTTCCAGCCCCTATGGTTAGAACTTTCCTTCCTCCATTTTCTTTTCTTGCTCCTCCCATTCTCTGACTTACCTTAAAAGACAACATCACTATTCACAGAGTCCACTTTTTCTTTGCTCCTGAGTACATGAAACATGTGATTTGATTTGACCCATAAAATGTGGGCACTCTCAATGTGCCTCTTCCTGGCATGAGCGTTTAATCACCAGAGTTGAAGTGTTCATCTACCATGCCCTGGTCTTGGTGACCATATAGGTGTTATAAAGCAAAGGCAGACCAGGCAACTGAAGCAAAATCCAGAAGTCTTTGCATAAGAAAAGAAGAAGAAAAACAACAAAACCTGTGGTTACGTCATGGAGACTGGTCAGTCTTGACCCTATGTTCTCTCTCCTTTCATTACAAATGCAAGAATATGTAGAGCATTAGGTGATATTCTCACTCCTTTCATTGCATTTTGGTTGTTGGGTATATTTAAATTTCAGTGAAGGAAAGCACTTAATCCAGTGATTTTTTTGGTGTCAATCAAAAGGATTTTACCCAAGGTGTCACCATCAAGGGACGTGAAAGCTGGATTCCTACCTAGGATCATCACTTCATAGTTTCAACTGACACAACCAACTCTCCAGATCTTCTTCATCACAACCCTATTAGGTAAACCTTAGAAGTGCTGTCTAGTTCTTCAAGTTGGAAACTTGAGTCACCTTGAATTTTCTTCTTCCTTTACCATACATATATAAGAAACCCCAAATCCTGTTGATTCTTCCATCTAAACTTTAAAAAAAAAAATCCTTCTTCTGTCCCAGTAGGTCTCTCAGTCATTTAGTGTCATCAACATATCTGTGACACTGTGCTGGGCAATCTTCATGCCACATCTGCCTTCTTCCACGCCATTATCCATGCAACAGCAGGAATGAGTGCTTTCCCCAAGGGTGAAGTCCTCCAGGTGAAAGGCAAGGAGACTCTGACTCGTCTCCAGCCTCCTTCCTGCCTCTCTTGTCCTCAAGATCTCTACTTCAGCCACTCCAACCTCTTTCTCTTCTTTCAACTTGAGTTCTGTCTTCCTTGACCTCCATCTCAGCTTCAGGGAACATGCAGATTTCTCTAACCTAGAATCCCCTCTTCCATTTCCCTCACTTCACTTTCATGAATCCTTCCCACCTGGGCTTGCATGTCACACTTCTCCATACACAGGAAACACTATACATATCTGCTCATTCTCCTACTCACTTTCCAATGGAGATGCTCATCAACACCTACCCTTCCTACTAGAGTCAACCCTGTTCTCCCCTGTTGCTGATCCCCTCAGCACAGAGTTTTCCATGCAGACTCCAGTGGATGGGAGGGGAACACAGCTGTAGCTCTTTTCTAATTTTGTCCTTTAGTTTCTAGTATCTTCCTTTCTTGTCTCATTTAATTATATTCTTTAACATTAATATGATCATCAGACCCTATAATTAGATCAACAATTAACCTTTTGGTTCATATATTGATTAGTCACAATGAATTTCATTTACCAAAAATAATCTTTAGTAGGAATTGGGTGAGATTTTTATCTATGTTGTCTCAAGAGTTAAACATCTTGGTTTTTTGAAATACACAGCACAAACTTGGAAAATTCATTTTCTTGGTAACTACACCAGAGTTTAGAAATTTTTGCTAAAAATAGGTTATAAGTTACAATGTCAGAGTTGTGTTTTCGTCTCTTTTGGGCGCCACTAAATCACAGCATAGTATCATCAAAATATATTGAATTTTACACAGCTTACTTTACAAGCAAAAATTGTGAACATAACTCCTTTCCAATAGATACAAAATCTAATAGTAAACTACCCAAAAGGATGGATAATTTATATGACTTTTTTCAACCAAAAAGGCAATAAAAGAATGACTTATGAGAACTAGACTACATTGAGAAATTAAAAGAAATGAAACCCTGGAAACCAACAGAACAGCACTAAATATAGTCAGGAAAATAGGAAGCACAACAGCTTGGTACCTCCACAATTAAATAAATCTTTATATATGTGGGGAATAAATACTTCAGCCGAAAGTTCTTAATTAGAAAGTATAATATGATTTGTAAAATAAATATGTCTATAGTGCATTTCAAGATACACAAATAAGCACTTTTCCAAGCAACCTAATAAGTCTTGTCCAAATATGGAGAAATATTTTGGTCATCTAAAAGCATTTGGAGTGTTGCCTAGTACTCTAGTCTAGTGGGGCCTAGAGTAACTTTTTATCCATATTGGATTGATCAAATTCAAGTTTTTAAGGCACTTATTTCAGAAGTTGATTTCATTGTTTAGTGATTTTTTCCTTTTTTAAGTTCAGAAAATATTACATTTCCAATTCTGAGGACATAAGTATAAAGAATGTTGACATCACTTTGGATAACTATTAATAGTTTTCTTTATTTGGGTAGAATTAATTTGGGCATTTCCAAATTTCTACACCTCATTCCAAATAGCCTCTTCTCTATGGAATAAAATTATTTGTTTGTTTGATTTCTGTGTCTTTTATAAAGTTGATTAAGAACAATTGAATAGCTACATCGCAAGAATACGTATGATGATAAAATTGCAAAATCATTATTTTGCAATTTTTAAATTTGTAATGATAATAGAAATAATATTACAAGCCATATACTATATCCTTGTAAAAGTTGAAAGAAATCAATAATAAGTACTTCTACATTTGCTACCTAATGGTATGATACAAACAAACATTCATCAAGAATAAAAATAAGGTCCATATGCACATCAGCTCTCTTTCATAGTATCTTTCATAAATATCCTAACTGTAGAGCCCCACATGAACTACAGAGGGAGGGTGAGGCTCCTAAAATAAAGAATAGCATTTTAAGTGAACAGCTATCACAAACTCATTTGATATTCATTTTAATTGCTATGACTATAATGAATACACTTTGTATTCAAACAGATGTCACAAGTGCTTCTACAGAAGTTCCAATATAATTCAGTCTTAGTTAAGAATGACTAAATGGATATTTAAAATCAAAATGTTACCATGAAGGAAGAGAAAGTCAATTACAGCAAACATTAGCTCCTTAAAACAACAAATTAAAGATTTTTATGAAATTGTCTTCCTTCTGATTTAGACACACCCGGTACTGCCACACAGAGGACTTGCTAAGTCAACCACTCTTTTTCCTTGGGTCAGCAGTTCTACAGAGCAACCTGGAAAGGAGAAATTGGACGTCTGGAAAATGACTCTGAAGGGTAGGCTGGAATTCACTTTACAATATGGAGAGACTGTTCTATCAAGGGGGATTAGAATACTATCAAAACCAATGTTTAACTGAAGTAGGTAATTATACCATTTATTTCAATCAGTTAGACAAGCCCTGTATTCCTTCAATCTTCTCCCACATGAAGCAGCAATACTTTCAATTCCAACACGAGAGAACTTGAAGTCACACACTAAAGGCATTGTTTCCCAATCGAGGCTCACAAAATTACCCATTACCCATGGATGTTTGTTAATAGAAACTATTCCGGGTCCCCAACCAAGTCCCATCAAAGCCTGGAAGTAGGCCACGGAATCAGCACCTTGACAAGAAAACTAAAATTCAGATGCACACTCCTGCTTAAAAGCAGTTGCCTGAAGGCCGAACAACATATTAAAGCTGTATATTATTAATTTTACTCAAATTAACTAACGTTTATTAAGAACACATTCTATAAGTAAAAGATTTAGTATATATAGAATGCCCCCAAAGGCAAGTAGAATATAATAAACCTATTTTCAAAGTTCAACTTATTTAAGTATAAGAATAATCTGCAGATATCTGGAAATAGAAAGAAAATAGCATATTTATTGTTCAGATTAAAAATTCATTTTTGATTTCAGTCCAGCAGTTCTTCCCCTAAAAAGTGTGTCTTGAGGTTGAAGACAGGTGTGTTTACCTTAGCCTAGAAAATGTTTTAAAGCAGTCTGCCACTTCCAAGCTCATCCTGTTTTTCCTGAAGCTTTGTATGCCTTACATTTTGAGGAGGAGAGCGACAGATGCATGAGGCTTCTTGGTGGTTAAGAGCAAGAGGCATTGGCCACCTGGGTATCCATGGGGGAAGAGAGGGAGCCGACCCAGGAGAGCAGGGGCATGGCAGGTAAGCCGCCTTTCTGCCTCCAGCTGGGGTCCCACCTCCAGCTGGGCTCTCCTGGTGCCTAACCTGGAAGCTGAACTTACTTGGATGTCATATTGTGCCTTTTAACCACTAGAGAAAATTCAAATTAACATAACTCCAATTGACTTTGGAGTTCAATAGAAGTAGGAAAAAAACAAACAAAATAAAGCTGAGGGTACCAAGTTCTTTTCTGGCCAGTGATTTGCCCCTACCCCTACTCCCATCCCAGGACTAAGAATAATTAACTGAATCTGCAAACAGAGCCTCAATAAGGAGACTCATGGAACAGAGTGAAGATAAGCTGACACAGTTCATTAAGGGCCCTGGATTTCCAAAGACCTTGACTGAGTCTCTCGTTGGAAACAAGAAGTGAAGGTATTCACTAAAGAAAAGGGGGCAGTGTAACACACTCTCCCTGAATTTTCCATTCTGTTTCCAAAAATGTATCCAAATTAAGGGAACAATAAGAGCAATCCTGGGCTGGAAAATCCAGATACACAGTACTTGGAGGACACTGACTTTCTCATGCATAGTAGCAACTGGATAAGTTAGTGCTGTTGGTAAAAAGCTACTTTCCTCAGGTATGCCAAGACTGTTGCTCCTTGGGATGCTGCTCATACAAGCAAATGAAGCAGGCTAAGGCTGATGATGTCACTGCTTCTGCAGCCTGATGTGAAACCCTCTCTGAGTGAGGACAGGTGTGGGTGGATCTGAGGGCACTGGGGAAGGGATGGTCGGTCTAGCTGGCTGTCACTGGACAAAACACCAGCAGAGAGGAGACACTGCTTGGCAGAGCCCTGAGAGGGACAGAGGTGCTGTCCTCAGCCTATTGCCCTGAACAGTCATGCCATGGACAGTCTCTGGTCTCCTGGAAGCTTACCCCGATAAATCACATGACTTCCACGCTGTCTCTGAGCTCTTTGGCCTGTCAGCAACCCACCTCACTGCCCTGGCACAACTGGGTTGTGGATGAGACAGGAGGTCAACAGAAACAGCTCCTGAGCTTCAGGAATTTTCTCCCTCACCCTTCACAGCAGTTCTCAGAGAGTGTGGTCTGCAGGCCAGTGAGGTCAGTGCAACGTGGGAGTCATCGTGTTCATCTGCTCAGGCTGCCAAACAAAATGTCAAACACTGGGCAACCTAAATGGCAAGAATTTATTTTCTCAGAGTTCTGGAGGAGGGAAGCCTAAGATCAAGCTGCTGGCTGACTCAGCTTCTGGTGAGGGCTCCTATCCTGGCTCCCTGTGGTGTCCTTGCATGGCAAGGAAGGAGAATAGAGTGTCCTCTCTCTCTCTTCTTCTTTTAAGGATACCAATCCTATTGGCTTAGGACCCCACCATTAGGGCCTCAGTTAACTTGATTACTTCCTAAAAGCCCTATCTCCAAATACAGTCCTTCTGGGGGTCTGGGGTTTAACATATGACTTCTGCTGGAAGACCAAGCAGTCCCCAGCACCCATCACAAGTGCAAATTCTCAAGCCCCATCTCAGATCCACTGAGTCCAAACTTAGGGAAGGGGCCCAGTACTTTGTGCCTTATTAGGCTCATGCCCATGAAGGTCTGAGAAGCACTGGGCTCAGAGATCACGTCTCAACTCAGTACACATTCACCTCCTCCACGCCCACTCCCACTCCCACTGCCAGCCTTGTTTCTTATTCCACTTTCCTGATGGACTCTCTTTGGCTAAACTTCTCCACAGGACCCCAGGGATCATTCACATAATGCACACTGTCTTCTGGAAGTCGACTTACTCTCTGCCACCATGCAGAATTGCCTCCTGCCTCTTTAATGATGCATTTCCTCAAAAGCCTGGCCATGTACATCTCTTCCTCAAACAAGACGAGGACACATTTTCTGAATCAATGATTTTCATATTTTACAGGTTTTGTTTCTTTGAGTTCACAGGATTGCTGTCTTAATTATAACACAAGACTTTTCACTTGGGATGCGGTCAGATCTTCCCAATATGACACACCGTTTTGTTCCCAACTCTTCTCTGTAAGTATTTCCAACAACACTGGCTCCAAATCCAGTACTACTTAGGGGCATCAAATCGCCCTCTGGTCTCTGGCATTGCACAATGTCATTTCCAAAGTTGCATAATATTTTTTAAAAATCAATATACCATTTTCTACTTAGGTCCCTAAATGAATCAGACCCTATATAAATGCTTCATATATTACCCATTAAATTCTCACAGTTCCCCTGGAACAGGCATTATGGTCTCTGCTCGACAGCAAAAGACATTGGAAACAGGCTTAATATCAAGAGATCTATTGTACACGCGATGACGATAATTAATAACAATATGTTGTGTTCTTGAAAAATGCTTAGAGAATAGAATTTAGGTGTTCTCACCACAACAAAGATAAGTAACACACATGCTAATTAGTTTGATTAATCCATCCCACACTGTATACATATTTCAAAGCATGAACATGATAAAGACGTACAACTTTTGTCTATAAGTAATTTTTTTAAAAAGAGCTCCACCAACTCCCCCAAAGTCATATACATGGAAAATGGGAAGGTTGCAGGTTAAAAGACAGAATTCTTTAACTCAAAACACATGCTTATGTCCCCTCTGGTACGCTCTATGCCAAAGGATCAGTTTTCTGTTCACTTCTTGGATTTAGTACCGAGAACTCCAAAGCACAGGGCCCCTTCTTGAAGTTAGGCTATTCCATAATATCCCTTGGGACCTCCTTTTTCTCTAGTACCCAAGACAGTCTGGTGCACCTCTGTGTGCATGCACACACACGACTGCGTTGCTGAAAGGAGGCTATCATGAAAAAAATTCAGTCTGGACTTCCTGAGACAAACGGATACTGTTAAATGACTTGAGACTACAAAGGGCTGTGAGTCTTATTGGTGTTCTATGTGTTTACTTGCGGGCAGTTGGTAGAATGCTTTCATCTTTACATTAAAGACACCTGAAGAACTCAAAGGGAATTGCTTGAAAGTTCAAAATGAGCTCTGACAAACTTTTTGCCCAAAGCAACAACTGATAATTAAGCACTAGACGCAGTCTTGCATACATATATACACATAAAATTGCAAAAACCTACAAACTTAAAGATACGGAATTTCTTTAAAAATCCGACATTCTTAGCTTCTGTTTTCAGAAAACAATCTGAGTGATTATATTTTAACTTATTTACAGCCGTCTGCACATTGAAGGTTGAACTACAAGATAATAAACTCCACCCGTTGGACTGTTTAGGTCATTCCAAACACCAGCTGAGATGGTAATTAAAGTGACACGCGCGCGGTTCTTGGCCTACCTGGGGTGTTCAGCAGCCTGGACATCTTGCAGAAGTAGGAGACGTACTGCTCGCAGTACTCGGCGCTGCTGGTGATGGCGCTGATCTGGTCCATGGAGGCGCTGTAGATGAGCTGCGTCACAGAGTACTTTTCTGGGTTGTAGCCTACCACAGTCGTCTGCATCTGCAAGTCGTGAGACACGATGGTCCACACTTTGTCCTCTGTGGGCAGAAAAATGACCACAAGACTGGAACATTAGCATGCAAAGCCTTTCTCAAATGTCAGAAAATAACTAAGTTACACTTTAACCGGTATTGTCGCTGGATGGGGGCAGAAGAGGTAAGGAGAGCAATCCTTACAGTAGAAAAGTAGTATTTTTATTAAAAAGAAATGCAAGATACCTCCTGAAAGCAAAACAAGAAAGGAGCTGGGGCACCTGACTGGTGTCAATGTCCGGTGCACTGAGTGTGAGAGCCAGGATCAAACTCTATCCCGACCCTAACCCATCCTTCCTCTCAGTCAATCAGGGTTGGTTCTTTCCTAAGGGAACTGTGCCCTCCGAAGACACTGGGCCTCCCTGCCTGCTGTTTGCTCTAATCAGAATATGCATCTCATCTTCTCAACAGATGTTCTTTTCACCCTGACCTTTCAGGCAAAATTAGACACTGTGTTTATCTGTTACTGAAATGCTCTGCACATGTGGGATCAAGCAAGTGGGCAATTATCTCAGCACTGTGGACCCTGAACGTTTCAGTGTGAGAAAAGCAGCAGATATGACAGAAAGTTAAATAAAAACTCTCGATATATTTGGATTTTAATTAGAAGCATTGCTGTGAACCTAAGAAAATGTATTTTTAAGATGTAGACTATGTCCCAAATGCAGACTGGAAAAACTCCAGAGCAAGGTCCAAGGCCCAGCACCAAAGTGTCATCATTAAACACCAATTTCCAGTTGGAGAAAAGTAGGATGTCTGGAGAAATGACTGATTCCAGGGCTGAAAATGTACGTTGTGAAAAAGGAGACAGGTCATATCACCAGCTCCAAAGGCCCCAGAACCACGGAAGGCACAATTCTACATCAAGAAGAATGTCCTGCAATGGATTAAAATGCTTCAATCATATTTAAGACCATGAATTAGTTAAACTTTAAGAAAAAAGTTTAATGTTGTGAGGTGCTGGTTAACCCATTCATTTTGAATATTGTTAAATGCAGGCAAAGAATGAAGCCTTTGGCCTACGGATCCTATAGGAACTGTAATGTTCTCTTTATGGAAATATTTTAGCTCAGAAAACTAAATAATAGAATGGGAGGATCATCATTTTATAACTTTTGGGTTAGTAGGATCTAAGTAATGATTTCTAACAGCTGGTCTGTGCCTCTCGATGGGCGTACACAGCTGACAGCACATGGTGCAATGAAGACCTAGTGAGGATGTAGCCGAGCTTACAGCTCCCCTGCCAGTTTCCAGAAACAGGGCAGACGGGAGGCTGTTAAGTGGCAACCTGGAAAACTGCTCTGTAAAATCCACATTGCGGGGGACTCTGTAGCTCAATCAAGTTTCTTTGAACTGATGAATTACAGAGGAAGGGGGAAGGGCAAGGGTATGAGAAGGGGTGAGAGTGAGAGTGTGTTGTAGAGAGTCATTTCCTGAATTCTCCCCAGGAAGGCTTCTCCATTTCAGCCAATGGCAGCTCCATTCCTCCAGCTGCCCAGGATGAAGCCTGGAGTCACCACTGACTCATCATCATCCAGGCTGCTTGCAAATCCTGTCTGCTCTTCCTTCAACATATACCTGGGGGATATATTTGAAGAACCCCAGGCCTGAAACCACAGAGTACCCAACCCTGTATATACTGTGTTTTATCCTATACCTACAAAATTAGACATACCTATCAAAAATTTGGTTTTATAAATTAGGCACACTAATATATTAGCAATAATAACTAATAATAAAATAGAACAAGTACAACCACATACTCTAATCTCACAATCTCCTTTCCTTTACTTCTCTCCCATCTTTACTTCTCTTCCTTTATAGCCCACCACCATGCTGTGGTCACCATGACCTCCTTCACCTTCCAATATGTCAGGTGCCCCCTCCTTGGATATGCACTCTTATATAGTTGCCAGCCCACTCTTTCTGTGCTTTGGAGTTGTTATTAAGTAAAAAAAACAGTTACTTGAATACAAACACTGTGATACCACAACAGCTACTGAGTATCTACTGGGTGAGTAGCATATATAGAGTGGATACAGTGGACAAAGCAATAATTCACATCTCAGGAGGGATGGAGCAGGGCTGCACAAGATTTTAGCATACCACTCAGAATACCATGCACCTTACAAATTAGGAATTGCTTATTTTGGGATTTTCCATTAAATTTTCCATTTGATATTTTTGGGCCAAAGTTGAGAATGGGTGACTAAAACTGTGTGAAATGAAACTGCAGATAAGAGGAGACACAGTATTCAGAATCTGTCCTCAGTCCCACCCCCAGTACCCTGGCTAAAGCCTTTGCCTCTCCCTGCATTACCACTGTGACCTGTAGCCAGTCACCGGCTTCCTGCCCCTGCATCCTCACATCTAAGCTCAACACAGCAGCCAGGGGTGCCTTTCAACTATGACTCACATTCTCACACTCTGCTCAATGACCTCACATGGCCATGGGTCTTGTTCAAAGTTGAGTTTCCCAATAGCTGAAGCCCTCCTCCCATCTTGTCCTCCTCCCTTCTCTCCTCACAGCCACCACCCCACCCTCCATGATTATCTGGTAGCACAGGGACCTCCGCCATCCCTCCAGGATGTAGGAGCTCCTCCTTGCAGTTTCCTTCCCAGAGCTGTGGTTCCTCAGACACCTCAGAGCCCACTCCTTCTCGGGGTCTTTGCTCCAAGGACAACTGTTCCTTTGCTGTTCCTCACCCCCACAGTTGCTCTCCATCTCCCTGCCCTGCTTTATGTTTCTCCCCAGCATTCACCTCCATTGACAGTGCATATTTTAGTCAACCTCTTTATGTCATTCTCCCTACATTAAAAGGTGGCGGGAGCAGTTGGGATTGCACAGTGTTTGGCTTAGAGGAGGCCTTCAAAAAATATGAGTTAAATGGAACAAATAAGCAGAAAGTAAATAGAACAAAGTTACTGGAAACTGCTCAAAGCCATGCTGGCTCCAGTTCTGGCTCTGACATGCTGGTCCTGAGACTCTGGAGAGTCCCTGCCCTTCTCCAAGGTCTGCTTCCCCTCTGCTATGACAACATGCCTCTGTTACAATCCTGCCTATTTGCTCATCTGGAATCAGCTAAAACAAGCTCAGCCACGGTGCCCCTGCAGGAAAGTATCTTCTGTGGGACACCCACTTTTGCCTGTTTAGAACTACCTCCCTTGATTCCACTGATCGCCAGAGAGCTGTTGCATATACTAGTCATTCTGTCCCCACATGATGTGACTTCAACAACTAACTGATTTTCTTTACCCCCAGAAATACAGATTTTCCTTCACCAAATTAGACATGCATCAGTTAGGTTAGGTTTACCTCTTTTTGGCTACAAGCAGCCTCTGGCACAGAACTCTCCAATGTCTGACAATACTTCTCTTTTTTTTTTTTTTTTAACCAATCCCCATCGAGAGTCTTTTTCTCTAGTAGCACCCCAGAATCTCTCTCCTTAACTCATGATGGACTAGGTTTTTAACCTGAATTGTTCTTTTAAGAGTCATAAAAGAACCTTTCTAATATACACAAAATAGTAGACCTAAAGGCAAGTGTGTTTGTCAGCTTTCTGTACTATAACACATACTTGAGATCATGAACTTATAAAGTGAAAAGGTTTATTTTGGCTCACAGTTTTAGAGATTTATGTCCACAATTAGTTGACTGCATTGCTTTGGGCCTATGGTGGCACATCATGGTAAAAGAACATGATGGACAAAGCCACTCACTTCATGGCTGGGATGTGAAAGGAAGAAAGAAGAAAACGATCCCATAATCCCCTTCAAAGATACACCTGGAGAGACCTGAAGACCTCCCAAGTTAGGTTCTACCTTTTGAAGTTTCCACCCTCTACTATTAGTGCTGTGGGTGTGGGAACAGCCTCCAACATATGGGCCTATGGGGGAAATTTAAGATCCAGACTATAGCAGGAAGCATTGATTTCAAAACAAAAGCAAAAGGTCATCCAGGTATGATCTCTTTCATATGCAACTTCAATAACTCTAAGAACAGCAGCAGGTTTCTAATGTGGTAGTCTTGGTGCCTGCTGGGCCTTGACCTCTCGTCTGTCCCTCCTATCACATAAATTTCAAGATCACCCCTCAGTGCACTGTTTTCTTTAAGCCTGTTATAAACTCTGTAACCCATTCAGCAGCATCACTGAGCACCTACTGTGTACAGACACATGTCTGACCAGTAGGGAAAGCATGGTAAAAATGCATTAATAAATTTTGCAGCTTAAGTTCAGGCATTTTAGTAGGAAAAACACCCAGATAATAAGCATGCACATGCATACACTTATATATAGTTTCAAATTATCTATCCATATAGCTGAATATATATGGAAATGGCAAGGAGAAAAACAAAATCAAGAAAGGGAAGGATAATCTGTGAATGGTGATTGCATTTTAAATACAGAGGAAACCTTAAAAGGCCCCACTGAGAAGGTAAAATTTGAATAAATAAGGTGGTTATCTAGAAAGCCATGTGAACATCTGGAGAAAATATTCCAGAAAGAGGGAATGCAAATGCTCTAGTCCCGCAATATTTATATTTCTGGATGAATCCAGGTAATAAAGGGGCAGGGAGGGAGACAGGGTAGTACAGGAGTCAAGGTCAGAGCTGCAGTGGGGTGGTGGGCACAGCAGTAGAGCTTTCCCTTGGAGAGGAGGGGATGTGGCTTCTGCTAGAGGGGAAGGGAAGCTGTTGGCATTGGGAGGTTCAGCTGGCATGTTCTGACTTAATAAAGACATGCTATTCTTTGCTTCAACAGAGTTAAATTTCAGAAAGGTTTGGAAAAGGACGATATGCACACACGTGTGTTTTATACAGAGATTTTCATAGTATGTATTTTACAAAGACAATTAAAATTTTTTAGTTTAAGACAATTTTCAAGGCAATTGTGAGCATATATAAATGCATGAGCTTTAATTTGATGGCATAAAACAATTACTGTTGATGCACTTTGCAAATGATTTTGTAATGCTCATATACTACACCTTGCCATGGTTTCTTGGAGCCATTAAGTCTTAAATGAAAGGTGGGTATTAATGGATATTAACAGATTTTCAGGTATTCATCATCTAGAACAGAGAAGGTGGTTCCACTGCAGATTTTCCTTTGCTAGTATCATAAGAGGAATAATTAAGAATCTTATTCCCTTATTCTCAGTGGGTACTTATAATATATGTCATCTACATGCAGAATGTAAATAAAAACTACTGCATATGGCAAATTCAAAATTTTTCCAGTTTATTTTTATGAAGAAGCAATTGATACAATGGTGCCTCTTTACAAATACTGCCTTTGGATTCCTGTGTTATAAAGATGCCCTTCGTGGTTATTAAGAACTTAGTATTTCTTATTTCATCTTGCAATCATACATGTAAAGTTGTCACATTGGGTTTTGTGGAAAATGCAGCCAATTTAATGGAATATTCCAAACACCAGGCACACAGGGAGCACACTGTGGACACATGTCTGTGTCTTTGGCCACAGTAGGTCCTCAAGATTAAGCACCTTGGTAATAATGACTAGTTAGAATGGTCCCTCTGTGACCAGTGACCCCACATCCTCATCCTGTTGATAAATCTCAAGTGGTTCACTTCAAGAGAACATACTTCCCTGCCTGGCTGGAGTTGTGACCAGGGATTGCTAAAGGCAGGAATTGACCAGGGAACAAAGTAAAGAATAATTCCTTCCAGAATAGCACCTGTTCCTTAGTTATGTGCACACTTGTGCTCTGCCTCCTTCCACAGATCCATGTACAATCCAAATTCCCAGGAATATATAGTACATATAGTATACTTTAACACA
This sequence comes from Glaucomys volans, assembly GCA_020662805.1. NCBI lineage: Eukaryota > Metazoa > Chordata > Mammalia > Rodentia > Sciuridae > Glaucomys > Glaucomys volans. The sequence continues at coordinate 204,346 of JAJEJO010000441.1, read as the reverse complement.
AGTCCAATCTGAGCTGAGTTTAATGGGACATATTTTATGTGTCCTGTACTCCTGAATGTGTAGCTAAAAGTCATTTTTCTTTTACAATCATAGCACCTTGCTGATTAAACCTAATTCCTTATTCCTAATTTCTTATTCTGAGAGGTTTTCCTCTATCTTCATTAATATTTTCTTTGAAAAGATCTTTAGAAAGAGGATATTCATGACTACCTGAATTTAAAATGATATACAAAACTTGTTGGACTGGTTTTGGGCAACATCCAACATATACTCCAAATTCCTTAGCTAATATCTTAGCCAGCTTTCTATCACTACAACAAAACAACTGAGTTAGCAAACTTAAAAAGATAAAGGGTTTATTCTGGCTCAGGGTTTTGGAGAGTTTAGTCCACAACCAACCGGCCCCATTACTTTGGATCTGAGGTGAGGAGGCAGATCATGTCAGGGAGTGTGTGGTGAAAGGCACTGCTTACCTCATGGCTGGGATGAAAGACAGGAAAAGGCAGAGACCAGCATTCCATAACTGCCTTCAAGGATACATCCCCAAAGGGCGTGGTCCCTAACTTCCTCTTACTAGGCCCGACCCCTTAAAGGTTCCCTCACCTCCCAATAGCATCAGTTTAGAGCTCAAGTCTTTAACACAAGGATCTCTGGGGACATTCCAGATCCAAACCACAACGGCTTCCATATTACTCACAGTTACACTTCAGGGATGACTCTGAATCTCTCACTGTTAGAGCAAAACAACTGGAGCTAACCATAATATAAGCTTTGCTTAAGACTTTCAATATTGCACATAAGCCTTGGCTTGCTGGATGAAGCTAGCAAATTCAATTTTCACTATCTTTACATTTCTTCTCTATCTTACAAACTGTATCCCACTAACTCTTTCTTTCTCCTTTGGACCTAAAAGTTGTAATGGTCATTATCCTGATTGAACCACTCAGCCTTGGGACATCAGCTATGAGGAAGATATAGTCAAGGATCTCCAGTAAAATGTTCCAGCATCAAAATTGCTTTCTCAAGACTTAATGTCTTGCGGTCTTATTGTAATACATGACATAAAAAAGGAAAAGGAATGCCACTTATAAGAAGCCATTTTCCTAGGTGAAAATTTTTGAATATTAAATAATAACAAAACAAAGTCATCTTTAAGAGTATCCATTTTGACTTTTCTATTAGATATGAAGAAGACAAGTCTCAGAAGGGATAAATGACTTGCCCAAATGGATACTAAGATTTAGTGGCAAAATGTAGATGTATTTTCCCTAATTCTGGATTTAGTGTCCTTTTCAATCTAGCCCGCATCACTGACCCAATGATATTATGCTTGGGGACATAACAAATTTTTTCATGTCTTGCCCATAACGTCCTTTGTCTTCTTTTGGGGGAGTTAAGGGAGGACGGTCAACAAATAGAAACTCTTTTAGCCTTCTAGTGATGTTACTGTAACTGACAACAGTGCTAAACTATTGTAAAAAGGACAATGTCACATATTGGTAATATAAGTCCATCATGAATGTGTCCACAAATTCTTCACTGGGGTCCTGGACTGTTCCAGCACTATGGTAGTCTCTGGTGACACAAAGATGGGTAAGACTTGAGCTCTTATCCTCAAGGAGCTCATGGTCCCATGGAGGTTAGAGGATATTAAACAGAATTACAATTACCAACAAAATACTAAAATGTGGCTATGGAAGTTACCATGGTCCATATGGAAAGTCCATATAACCAAGTTCTAGAAAGCCATGAGCAACCTGGTGGAAATGGCATTAGAAGTGAATTAGATAGGTAATGGGGGAGAACCAGGAAGATAGAGAAGATGGTAAGAGCAACTTGTCATACTTATTGCTCAGACCAAATACCTTGGAGACAAGAGGGATTTAGTTCATGGAAATGAGGGATCTGAATGGACTGGAAATGGAAGGATCTGAATGGACTGGAAATGGAAGGATCTGGAACAGTGATGGTATAAGATGGCCTACTCGAGATGATTGTGCCTGGATTAAAAGGTTCAGTGTGTGGCCATAGGTGTAAGTATTAAAAACACATGGAAATAAAAGATTAATTCATATTTTAAAAATAATTTCTTTAAACACAAGAACATGTTTAATGTTCATTTATTAAAAAGATATATTTAATTGCTCATAATATGCCTGCCATTTGTCTTAAGTTTTAAAGCTAGAGCATTGAGCAAGATAAAATGTCCTTCAGCCTAGGCAATCTACAATCTAATATGTAAATGTGGGAAGCAGAAAGCAAACAGGTAAGCCAACAAATAGCAAAAGTGTTTACTTGCTTGTATCTTCTGTGATTAAAGCTTGGTTATGGAAAACAGTGCAAGGAGGGAGAGAGAGAAGTTCAAGCCGATTGGTAAGAAAAGCCCTCTCTGAGAAGGTAGTATTTGAGCAAATTCTAGAATAACTTGAAGATCAAAAGAAAGAATTCTCAGGCTGATCTAAGAGCAAAGGCAAAGACAGGAGGCAGGAATAACTTGGTGGGTTAATTTTGCAGGAGTGAAAGGAAGAGAGGAAAGAGCAGAAAATAATGCAAGACAGAGAGGCAGGGCCCAGATATGTTAGTGACTCCTAAGCCATGTGATGGACTTTGAACTTGGTCTTAGCTGTTATGAGAGCAATGGTGCCTTGGCTTCAAACACTTAACGCAAAATCTGTTCATAGGGAAACTTGACAATCCCTGGGACTTTGAAGGGTAGCAGTGGAGGTGATGAAAGACAGAGTTAAGAACATAATTTGAAGATAGATCCAGCAAGAGTTGGGGATGCTTTTGATGAAACATGTCAGGGAAAAAGTAAGACAAGATTATTGTGAGAATTTTACACAACAACATCTGGGCAAAAGATGGTGCCATTTACTAATGTGGGAAAGACTGTGGACGGACAGAGGAGCCAAAAGGGAGACCAAGACTAGGTCGCTGACAAGGTGGAAATGAAATCAGAGAAATCCACATGATGAGTTTCAAGGGACAGGGAATAGAGAGGAGGTAAAATCTGTTTTTTACTATTTTTTATTGTGCCAAGGATGGAACCCAGGGGCTCTTTACCACTAAGTTATATCCCCAGCCATTTTATTTTATTTTACTTTACTTTATCTTATTTTATTTATTATTTTTAGACAGGGTCTTGCTAAGTTGCTGGCCTGGAAATCACAATCCTCCTACCTCAGGCTCCTGAGTTGCTGGGATTAGAGGCATGTGTTACCAAGCCTGGCCTGTTTTTTAATTTTTAAGATAATTATTGTAGTTTTTATGCATCAATGATCCAGTAAAAATGTGTTACATATAAGTGCATTAATTATAACTTTTTTTTTAATTTACTTATTGATTCATTGAACACAAATGGAGTACAGCTCTTGTTTCACTGGTTGTACACAAAGTAGAGTCACACCATCTGTGCGCTCATGCATGTACACAGGGCAATGGTACATTAATTATAACTTTACAAGAGAACAGGGCCTATGGTTTGTTGAACTTATATTCCACTGCTATATGTTATGATTATAACTAAACACAAATACATTATATCTTACTGAACTCTTAACTTTAGAAACTTGGGTTACTCAGGTTTGGTTTATATTAGGAATACAGGGATAGTTTAATGAAAAAAAAACAATTCAATCTATTAATTCAATGGCACATCATGAAAATACGTTAGAGAATAAAGAACAATTTCAAGAGAATCAGGGATGAGTTGCACCTCCCATATACAGGTATTAAAAAACCTCAGCAAATTGGGAACTAAAAATATTGAATAAAATAAGAAGTTTAAATGGTTACTCTTGAGATAGAAGTCTGCTTTCATCAGAAAAAAGACATGATTATAATCGCCAGTTTCACTATTTGCTGGGACTTAACCATGACAATAAGAAAAATAAAACAAAATAGTAATGGTGCTAATAATTTTAACAATTGAATAAAAGAGTTGATAAATTATCAAAAAAAACTGATAAAATTGTTCAACATGAGAACAAGATAGAAAAATCATAATTCTAATAACCAATAAAGAGAAAATACATTTAAACATAAAATTCATGATAAAATAAAATGGAATCATTCAAAATATATGCAAGATCTTCATGGAGTGAAATTTGAAACTTTGTCAATTATTAAACACCAGACACATAAATGAAGAAGTAATCTATATTCATGGTTTGAAAGAATCCACATTATAAAGATATCAAAATTTTAAAAATTTGCCTATAAATTAAATACATTTCCAGTCAAAATCCAAAATAATCAAGTTGTGTGTGAATAAAATTGAGCAACTGATCCAAAAATTTATATGAAAAAGCCAAGATCCAAGAGTAGCCAAAACCTTCTTTAAGAAAAAAGTTGAGGAAACTGGCCTATGAAAAATCGTGGCTAAGTAGGTGGTTACAGGCATAAACAAGAGAATAAGGAAACAAATTTTTAAACACTGGAAGCAAAATCTATATATATGTAAACTTTATTTTTGTTAGAGTTGTCATTAAATATCTATAAGACATTTCTAATTGTTTGTATCGAAAGAGAAAAAGTTGATCCCTCTCTTTAGCTCTACATAAAAATCTATTTCAAGTCAATTAAAGGCCTAATGGAAAAACAGGGCTTCAGAATACATAGAAGACATAAAATTGTACTTCTGTTTTTTGAACAAGGCATAAAATAAGCATTTGGTAGTGGACAAATAGATACATCTGAGTTTGATAAAATTAAGTCCTCTTCTTTATCAAGATTTCATAAGCCATGTGAAAAGATAAGCCACAGAGGAGATATTTGTAAGATGCTGTTCTAACAAAGATCAACTATGAGCACAACCAAGAGGAGTTAACTTCAGAATCAGAAGATTGAGTGGAAAATACACCTGAGAGAAGCCCTTTCAGTAGGATGTCACAGTTGGGAAGTGTAAGGGTACCAAGTATCAGGAAGGTCTTGTGGGGACTGAGGAAGGAGAACAGGGTTAGGGACAAGGTTCAATTTTATCTTCATTGTTAAATTTCTTAATGAATCTGGACATAGACCAGAAATATTTCATATAGAAACAAACAAGGTGCTGCTAATTTCAAGTAAACTTTATATAATAAACACCTAGATTCACAAAAGTAATTAGGAAATATTGATCACTTTAAAGATCTATGTATTCTTTACTGAATAATTTACAAAGTAATCTCTTAGTTACCACTTCTAGTTATTTAAGAAACCAATTCTACAAAATGGTTTATAAAACATTCAGGCAAAAGACTCAGCATAATTTTTGATTATAATACAGTTTTCTTTGTCTTTGTAATAGGATTCATTTGAAAGTTTCATCAGTCTTTTAGGTAGATAAGTCAATGTTAAAATAAATTTATAGGGGCTAGTGTTGTACCTCAGTGGTAGAGCACTTGCCTAGCACATGTGAAGTACCAGGTTAGATCATCAGCACCACAAAAATAAATAAAGTAAAGGTATTATGTCAATCTACAACTAAAAATTTAAAAAATTCATTAAAAATAAATTTATACCTTGTTATTTTTAGGTTTTCCCAATAATTCTGATCCTACAAACTAAATTATAAGTTTTTATTTTTCTAAAATAAGCAAAATTATTAGTTTTTAAATAATCTAAAGTATTAGTCTTTATTTTTCTCCCTGAATACACACTGTATGAGCATCACACACATTTCTATGAGCCTGGGCTATCATATTACAAGGGTCTTCTCCAGGGCTGCCTGCGCTGGTCTGGGCATCCCATAACCCAGCCATGTATGTGCTTGGACGGCATGTGCAGTTTTGATCACGTGCAGAGAAACAGGTATGGAGAGCAGATGGAGCTCTGCAGGAAACCCTGAGGAAATGAGCTCCGACTGCAGATGCTGTTCTGCAGGTGGTGGAAAATGTTGATTATTTCTAAGCCCAAGGATGGAGGACAAATCAAGTGTTGCAAACAAGTATAAATCACAGTCGCTCATTCCCACCCCCCTGAAAAATAATTTAGAATTTTTCTTTTTTTAGAAATATTACTATTTTAGAAATATTACTTCTTTAGAGAACATTACTATTTTCTTGGAAGAGGAATATTTGTTAATGTTTTCGTTCCGTTACAGAGGTGTTAAGATTCTTTCACACTATCGGGAGAGTGATTGACTGCATTTATATCAGTACTTAGACGAGCTAATCTTCCCTTCCCTTTCTCTCTCACACCAGGCAGGGATATAGTTTGTCCCTATCTGATACTTGTATGTTCATCTGTATGACAATAGGGGTTTTCTGACCTGTGTAACGAGGGATGTTACTCTTTGGTTCTTGCTGCTTATAACGGTAATTAGATTTTGATCTGAATTCAAATGTGGAGACTAAGGATATGTCATCTTAGATGAGTGACTGACCATCCCAGTGGACATTTAAAGATGCCACTCTCCATTATTTAAAAAATGCTTAAGACATATTGCATATACTTGGCTAAACAAATGTTAAAAACCTCCAAGTATCAACTCCACCACACTGACCTCTGCAGTGTGCTCCAAGTTCAGGGCTTTGTCTTTGCTGTTCCCTCTGCCCAGAAAGTGCTTCCTCAAGCAAGTCCCAGTGCCTGCTCCCTTCTCCTCTTCAGCATTGGTTCAGAGGGCATGCCTTCCCTGAGGCCCACCCCATCCACCATGTTGTGCAGCCTCATCTCAGATCCAGAGCAATGGATCTGACCATCTATGGACTGACACCTCTGAAACTGTGAGCCCCCAATAAACTTTTCCTCTTCTACATTTCTCTCTTCAAGTCTGACTTGTCAAAAGTGACTAAATCAATGGTTATAGACGATTCTTTAAAAATATATATATTCACAGTCACATTATCATATGTAATGACAGTAAACACTTTCAAGCATTCAGCCACTGTTCACATTTTCATAGTTTTCTCATGATCGCTTTATGTACAGTTGGGATCCAACTAATGTCTGCACATTGGTTACTTACAATAGTTACAAGATATTAAACTTCAGGGGTTGCTAAGAAAAACAACACAAAATACATGTAAGGCACACCTTCTTAGGACATTACCACTATCTTTCTGGGTTAAATAGCAAGATGCCGATTATTCCATGCACACCCTCCCTCCATACCTGGAAGCAGAGCCAGGAGCACCTGAGCGTTGTTTACTGCAAACTTTGTTTACTCCAAGCATGGCTCTAGGCCCTGGGACCGAAGACGGACAACATACATTTCACATTACCGAAGAGCAAGGGGGAGAAAGCTGCACAGAATGACCATAGTGCAGACTAGACAGAACATGCACTTCCAGACAACTGCCAGAATAATGTACTTAATAAGATTGAGCATGTAAATCATAAGCCCACTTAAACCAAATTCTTTAATATGCATAATACTTAAAAATTCTCTAGTGTATTTTACCCCCCGCCCCACAACACACATATACCCACACTCACGCCATTACATTGTGGAGGAATTTTATTCTCAGTTAGTAGTTCATTTAATCTTAAGTCTTATAAGCTAACCTGAGAAATCACAGTCTATTTGTTTCTATGTGAAAAGCTTTGATGCAGCAGGAAACACAATTGAAAACGACAGCTGGATTTGCTATGCTGGGACAGAAGCTCATGAGGTGGCCCTTCCTTCCACGTTGACCCTCATTTACATCACTGACCTTTCCAGCCTGGGAAACTCAGGCACATCCCAGCAATCGACGTCTCTGGGGCACTGAGGGCAATGATACAAGTGACATCCCCAGAGATGGGCTGTGGCCCTTTCTCCCCTCTTGCAACCCAGGCACAGGTTTAATTAAAGATTTTTGATGAGACAGATGACATTTTTCACCTTGGAAGAAAATCCCCAAATAATCAATTCCTCTAAGTATCTAATTTTCCCCATTAACTCAGTTTCTATTCACTGGAGCAGCCCCATTGCGAGGAACATTAGCAAGACAGTCTGACAGATTACATTCCTTAGTGAGGATAATTAGCTAGAAATAACTTTCTAGGGAAAGAAAACCCTTAAGATTGCAGAGCGAACATACTTGAGGGACTAAAAGTGGTGTTATCACCTTAATTTTAACAGAAGTACAAATGTATTAGGTGATTTCACCTTTCATTTTTTTAATCCTAAGTAAGGATTACCAAATATGAAAGCACCTCTAAACCCAGCAAGTTCCGCTGCACACCAGGAACACGCTCGCCTGTCTTAGCTCCTTAGGTCTCTAAGGCACTAAGTATTTTGCCGGAAAATATCTCCCCACTCCCAATCCCTCAATGTCAGGCCAAGTGCAGATTACCTGTCCAACTCTTTCTGCTTCCCTGGCAAACTGAGTTTACTTCCCTGTTTACATTATCGTATGTGATTCAGCCCTAACCCTGTGAGGGCCACTGAGGTCAATGTAAGTATCATTTTTCTTGCTTAAGCCTTATTGCCTGATACCCATACTTCCTGTGGGCACTCGAATGCTCGATGAATAATTGTTGAATCAAAGAAAGAAGTGATGTTAGAAAGGTGTCCTGCTCAGCCAGGTGGCCACCTGAACCCCACGTGGACACAGGTAGAGTTTAATGCATGCATAGCACACATCGTTACTTTCCCATGTCCTGGCAACCCTTGATCTGGGAACTGAAAGGCACAGCTTTGTTGGAGAACCGTTCAAGAAAATGAATGTATTCTTCACCCCTTGGGAGGAAGACAACAAAGTGACTAATAAAATCATCATTTTGTCATTGTCATTTCTGAATGTTGGTGACACTTAGGTGATTCATTTATAAAAGTATATGAGGCAGTAAGACTTCTGAGTTTTTATTAGCCCTGTGAAATTTTGAACTGTGCTAGAAAGCAATGGCATGGGACTTGAAAATGGGCCTGGAGATGACCTTACATCCTCAGTGACCAGCATGGTTTTGTCCAGCAGGCCTTGAAACTTCCTGTGACTTGCTACTCAGTATTAAGGGAATGACATCACAGGAGGCTCACCATTGTCTGCATCAGAAAGAAAGGAAAGGGGAGAGACAGAGAGAGAAACAGAGGGAAGAGGGAAGAGAAAGGAGGGAAGGAGGGAGGGAAGGAGGGA